>CAUYRH010166437.1:0-24784 GCA_963574655.1 Perodicticus potto | reverse complement strand
TTCTCCAAACATCCTTCCAAAAGGAATGTATTAGTGTGCATTCCCACCAGCAGTGTAGAAGTGTTCCCTTTTCTCCACATCCACGCCAACATCTCTGGTTTTGGGATTTTGTTATGTGGGCTAATCTTACTGGAGTTAGGTCATATCTCAAAGTAGTTTTGATTTGCATTTCTCTGATGATTAAGGATGGTGAGCATTTTTTCATGTGTCTGTAGGCCGTGCGCCTGTCTTCTTTAGAGAAGTTTTGATCCTATAATTCCTTTACTAGGTATATACCCAGAAGACCAAAAATTACATAATAACAAAGACATCTGTACCAGAATGTTTATTGCCGCCCAATTCATAATTGCTAAGTCATGGAAGAAGCCCAAGTGCTCATTGACCCACAAATGGATTAATAAATTGTGGTACATGTATACCATGGAATATTATGCAGCCTTAAAGAAAGATGGAAACTTTACCTCTTACATGTTTACATGGATGGAGCTGGAACATGTTCTTCTTAGCAAACTATCTCAAGAATGGAAGAAAAAGTATTCAATGTACTCAGTCTTACTATGAAACCAAAAGCTATAATCCATTTATAGCCCAAGAAGAAGAGGAAAGGGGAGAAGGAGGGGGAGGAGAGGGGGGAGGATGGGTGGAAGGAGAGTAATCGGTGGGACCACACCTATGGTGCATTTTACAAAGGTACATGTGAAATTTACTAGGTGTGGAATATAAATGTCTTAACACATTAAGTAAGAATATACCATGAAGGCTATGTTAACCAGTTTGATGAAAGGATTTCAAATTGTATATAAAAACCAGCTCATTGTACCCCATGATTGCAAATGTACACATTTATGATTTAATAAAAAAAGAGAATGAACCCACAAACCAATTATCGGTTTATTTTCTGTAACCTCTAAATATTCCCTTCATTAGCATGTCCTATGAGACTGGAGTTGGGCCTTGTAAGTATTCCTCCCTTGTCAGCTGTTGGGATGGTAAACTTTGTTAGTAAAGGGCACTGCTGGCAGAAGAGGCTTTTCCTTCTGGTTCTAGGGTGCTTTTTTCTTTTCATGCTCCTGTGGGGTTTACCTAGCAGTACCTACACAGGTGACTTCTAAGTACATCATGCTGTCTCCAAGAGAATTTAGCAAAATCGCTGAATCCAGCTTTCCAGAAATTCTATCAGTGTCAATACCCCATCATGCAAAAGCAGATGACTTGATGGAAAAGTGGAAGTCTAATTGAAAACTTAGTTACAAGAGTACAACACCCTTAAAATATGGGGCTCTACCTTAAGGATTCAGTCTATATTCTGAATGAGAGACCATTCTATGATGCTGTCTCTCAAATAATCAAAAAATGCAAGTTTCAGAATCATTGAGGAATAGAAATGGAAATGGTCACTCTTAACTATTACACTTAACAACTTACAGGCAAAAGTTTTGCTTCATACATATGGCTGAAATTTTGAATTCTATTTGTTTGGAAATCTTAATCTCTAAGGAAAAGTATTTCCATGAGGTAACAAAATAAGGATTCTCTGTAATCATTTTCTACTGGTTCCATTTGTACTTTGATCCCTTTTACATTCTTTCTTAATCTTTTGGATTAATCAGATGGTATTTTTTATTCAATTTTATCCTTCTGTTAGGTTATAAATATGACTCTCAGCTATATTACTCACTGGTTGCTTTAGGGCCTGTAATACACATCTTACACTTATTGCAGTCTACTTTCAAGCCATGTGATGCCACTTTATATACAATATAGAAACTTTACAGGGTTCAGTGAGAGAAGCAGCTCCTGCCTGCCCCTTCCCCCAGAAAGCACTATGCTACAAGTTGCAGGCAGTAATCTGAGATAATCACAGGGCTCATTTCATTTGTTTCCATCTCTTGGGGATCCAATTCACCATCTAATATTGTGCACAAGCAAAAGAAGTGATCAGTTGTGTGAAATGTTACTGAAAATTCAAGAAAGATAAGGTATGAGAATTAACAAATTGGTTAATTCTTCCTCTCCAGCCAAGTTTTTGTGTTGCAATAATTGTGGATTTTTGCCCTGCCAATCTGGGGAGGACGGCTTTGTCCTCAGTCTAATGCCTCCCCTTTAACAGTACACAGCTTTTCTGAAAAGTCTAAGAACAACCTCTGGCAAAGTGAGGATAAGGGAAAGAGGGAGTCAAGGTGCCTTGGGAGGAAATTGCAAAATTGAGCTACTGAAGAGGTCTGGGGAGAGGTTAGAGGCGGGGGAATCAGAAGTTCAGAGGGGGAAGATACCATAAAGAGGGGTTCGAGTCAAAACCAAGAAGGGTGGATGAAACTATCGTCCAGTATCTGAAGCAACGATACAGAATGAGGGAAAACCTTGGAATTTTCCTGCTTTAACTCAGCACCAACGCTGACGCACAGGAGAGCTGCACTGAAGCTACGTTATGCCACTCAAGAAAGGCCTAGGCTTTCTGGATTAGTATCGATTGAATGTTTGCTTGTTTTATTTAACAAAGTTAGCTTTCAAGTGTCTAAAGTGAAATGGATGTTGTTCTCTAACACCTTGTGCTCAGAAAGAACGTTAGAGTTTCACTTTGATTTTCTTCACGTTTCTCTCCTATTGCTGAATTATATAATTCAGCCAGATGCAGTGGTGCTCTGAGCCCTAAAATCAGCTGGTTGACTTCATTCCCTCCACCACGTTAACCAAGTCTCATGTGACAAGTTAACTCAGCACATAAGAGCTAATGTGTCTGTGGCATAGGGTTTAACTTTTCTGGGGATCTGCAGTGAATACCAGATCTCTGCTTCAGGGATGACACATCTGTTTTCCTTCCTTGCCAACCTCTGGGAATATCAGTTGCTGATCAAAGTGCTGTACCTTCCAGGAAATTGCTCTCAATAACAAAGACTGCTTGACCAGGGTTAGACCTTCTTTCAAGGGGTGGCTTGCTACTAATGACTGTTGCATGGAAAGATACAAAGGTAGGTCCACCCACATTTTCTTAATTTGGAGCAACAAGGAAGGTCGATTTCAGCTCCAGAGTTTTGCATAGAATTGGCTAAAATCTTTCTAGCCAGGTCAGGTCAGCTTTGTCCAGTCTCGCCTTCTTCCTTCTTTAAAGTATCATTTGAGAGCAACTCCCCCCAAAAGGCATGCACATAGCTTTTGTCTTATAGTCTGTTTCTAGGATAGTCCGTCTAAGTCAGGAGACAGAAGTTCACAATCTTTATTCTGATATGTGGTCAGGAACTACGTAGATGCTTGGCTGTTTTTGATGAGACAGCAGAGAAAGATGCAACCCCCTCCTCTTCTACAGGGGTATGTTCTTCCAAGGTGAGGCAGGCCATTGGCATATTTCTTCGGTGAAGAGAAAACAAACAACTTCTACTTAAAAGTAGAAAAGTAGCAAAAATTAATACAAGAGACATTAGCAATCAGAATTATTTCATTACCACACAGCATTTGTTTGCTAGCAAATATGTGCGGGAAAGTAATTTTAAATTGTTGGTGCAGCAAATGCAAATGCAGATTCTAACACCTACTGAAACATTCTAACATAGAAGCAGCAGAAAATAAATTACTATTTTAGATTTCAATCCATATGCTGGGAAAACTAAGGAAAAACTTGTGAAGTAGTAAATTTAATGCGTAGTAGAGATAAAAGACTAGAATTGGGGGAAAGGCTAAGTTCAACACTCATTTTCTAACTTCGCACATACCCATCTTTTACTGATATATTTGTTTCTGTTTTTCTTGTTATTGCCTTCATGAAGATACCGCTACGTAAATTGTTGGACAAAAAGAATGACTTATTTGGAGTAATGAAATGTAGGTTGATCTGGAACGAGGTCTCTGCAGTGTGGTTTTGAGAGTCACCCAGATGAAGAAAGGAGGTTATATGTGCTATGTACTGATGATTTCCACCTTACTTACAATCTGGTTGTGTCCTCAGCAATCTGGTTGTTTGCTCATGTTTCAGACCTCTGTGTGATTGAACCAGGTTACTAATTCTCCTTCCGTCTGAGCCAGGGAAAAAGACATAATTCCAGATTTAGTTTCTTACTGGAAGAACAGTTCCAATGACCTGATCTGTGTTAGATACTCATTTGTTGGTTATCTTATTTGATCCTTTCAATAACCTTTTTGTAGGTAAGTGTTAAGCGCCCAGTTGTACACTTAAGGAATCTGAGGTTATGAAATATAACTCCACAGAGATTTTCTAGAAAGTGTGGAGCCAAAATCTGAACTCAGGTCTATCCATCTCCAGAGATTATTTTACTATTCGTGCTCACAAATAGGAGTTTCTTTTCTCTCCACAAAGAGTTTGTACTCTGTTTTATGAACAATGACGAGCCCTTGAACTTTTAGCAAGGAGAGTACAGAAATCGCTTTGATGTTTAATGATTACTATTATTCTTAAAGCAGACAGTTGGCTGGGAGCTGGGAAAAAGATTATGGAATTACTGTAGCTGTTTACATGGAAAGTTAAAAAGGCTTTAATTGCCATGGTACCGATAAAGGAAAAAAGAAGATGAACATGAAGGATAAATCACATTAGTAATAAAATTTAACTGATTGGTTGGTAAAGCAGAGAACAGCAAGCTGTGCAGATGGTATTAAGTCAAACAGAAATAAACACAATGATCAATACATTTATTATTCTTCATTTATTTTGATTTTGTGATACTTTGTGGACTTCCTGACGGAAATGATTACCAACCAATTGGAAATTCAGGGTAATAGCACCACTTCGGTCTCTGTAAAAAATACTAGGCTCTTTCTAGTTTGATTAAAGTAATTGCCTTGAAAGTATAACAACCAGTTGACAGTACCTTGTTTAGTTAAATTTGATCACACAGGATATATAAAGGTGGATATTGATTTGGTAAACAATTGAATAATCATTCAGGGAATTAAATGACATAAATTTGAATGATGTAACAAGGTTAGTAGAGGTCTCTGAAGTCTAACATGGAAATCTGGACTTAAGGCTATTAGAGACAAAATGTCCATATTTTTCTGACAAAAGAAAAAGTTTTAAATAAAAATGTGGTATTTGTGGTTTTTACCTTAGTTTCCAAAAGCCATATCCAATATATGAAACAAATGAGATTTCTCATATTAGACTTTATAAGTATGGGTTTCTTTCCAGAAAACTTGAAGATCTAGATACCTTGGGTAGTAGCTTTTTGGTTTGTTTGTTTGTTTGTTTGTTTACTTAGCTGCCCACCTGTAAAGAAGTTTTTGTTAGATGGGCAGGACTCTACTGTCATCAGAATTCTCATTTCATCCTATCATTAAATAGCTCTCTTTCATTTTGGGGTTACTCTGTCTAACTAGTACATGGCCATCCTGCTTAGGTATTTGAATTTAAGACTGCAGATGTAGAATAGGGGTAAAATATGTATATTCCAGTTGATTCAAATTCTATGAACATACTTATATGAAGACACATAAAAATAACTATTGACAGTCTTAGCTAGTAGAAATGCTTCATTATGTGAATACATTTGAGCGAAGATAGACATAAATGCATATTTTCAAAAACTTGAGCAAACTAATCACTGTAATTTAGGCCAGTGAAATGTTAGAAAATAAAGTCTGTAATTGTGGTTAGTGTGGCCAAAGCACACAGAAAAAAAATGTAATTACTTCAGTATTAACTGCCTAAACTGTGAGAAGTTATAGTTTTGTTTGGCATGACGACAATATGTTTGGGTTTAATTATAGAGTGTTCCTGCCCAAGAACTCTAAAAATTATAGCAGTTCATTTCTGCATGGCCAAAAGTAAGGCCTAGTTGTGGTTTTCTAAGCCTGGAGCCACTTTGGGCCCAAGTCTTCCTAGAAAGGCAGCTCCAGTGAGATGCTTATTGTCGCACAAAGTGTTCTCACTTCCAGGATGATGAAGCTTACTTAGCGTTTTCAAAAAGTCGAGCTGTTACAGGAATTGACTCTGTCTTTAGCTCTAAGGTTGTGTCACCTTAATCCATTCAAGTGGGTTTGTTCCCCAATCCTCTTTGTCTTCAGACTTCTCCTGTTTAGTAAATTTCTTTTCCTTTTTGTTCATTGAGATGTAATTCACTCTTTTAAAGTGTACAATTAGCAAAATTGTGCAACCATTACTGCTATCTAATTCCAGAACATTTTCATCACCCCCAGAAGACTCTCTGCATCCATCAACAGTCACATCTCATCCTTTTCTTTCCCACTCCCTGGAAACTACTAATCACCTTTGGTCTCCAGGGATTTTTCTATCCTGAACATTTCACATTGATGAAATCATGCCACATATGACCTCTCATGTCTGTTTCCTATCACTGAACATACAGGTTCACAGTTCATCCAGAGTTCAACATGTGTCCGCACTTTACTTCTGTTTATTGCCAAGCGGTGCTATATTGTCTGGATACACCACATTTTGCTTAACCAGTCATCTGTTGATAAATTGGTTCTTTTTTCTCATTGGAAAATGCTTCTATGAACATATGTGTGCAAGGTTTTTTGTTTGTACGTATGTTTTCAAACTCTTGTTGCATATACTTGGATATGGAAGTGCTGGATCATGTGGTAAACCTATAATATCTTTTTTAAGATCAGTCAAACTCTTTTCCAAAGTGACTGCACAATTTTACGCTCCCACTAGCAATGTTTGAGGTTTTCAATGTCTCCACATCATCACCAGCCCTTATTTATTTATTATGCCATTTTGACTAAGTTAGTACTCTGGGGATGCGGGGATATCTAACTGCAGTTTTAATTTACTTTACCCTAATGACTCGTGATAATCAGCCTCTTTTCATAAGCTTTAGGCCATTTGTGCAACCCTTACTACTTAGATATTTCTTTAAAGAAATATCTTTTGCCTAATCCTATAACTCGGTTATTTTTCTTTTTACTATTAAGTTGTAAATATTTTTTATACATTCTAAATTCTATTATTTCACGAGACACACAACTTGTAATTATTACAAATGCATTCATCCTATTGCTTTTGTTAATTTTCTCATTATCTTGTGAAGCACAGAAGTTCTAAATATAATACAGTCCACTTTGCCTGTGTGTTTTTCCCTTGATTGTACTTTTGGTGTCATTTTAAAGGATTTTCTAATCCCAGGTCACGAAGACTTATGTCTATGTTTTGGTGTAGCTGGTTGATCATTATTAGTTGTCTTTTATATGATGTGCTATAGGGGTCCAACTTCACACAATTACATATTTTGAATAATCGGTGTGTTTCGGTTGTTAAAAATGTTTCAATTTTCAATATTTTTAAATTTCTAAAATAGAAATACTTCATACTTGTATTCAATATTTTTAAATTAACTTACCCACCCAATAAGTATTTATTCAATTCTTCATAGACGTGTGGGTTGAAGATAAAATTAAGGCAGCTATCCTCAACTTAATATTGAGTTTGACAGAGAAGAAATCAGGGAATTTTCTGGGTGCTTTCTTCCCTTCCAACTATTACATAGAAGTGGTTGTTTCTTTGTGGGTGACAGCAGATTGTGACTTCAGTCCACGTCTTCTGATAACACAACTTTGAATATTGCCCAATAGGGAAGAAAGGACAGTGGATTAGAGAAGGGCATACCATGCTTTAGGAAGTTTAAGATGCATTCATCCGAGGCTAAGCCAGAAATCATAATCAAAGTACTTAACACTTGGCTTGGCTTGAGCACTGAGAAATCAGAGCAAAGGAAGCTTTGCTGCTGGGGGGTTCCTCGGTGTGCCCTACATTAACTATTTGGTTGCTGGATTGTGGAGAACAGGGGTGGTGAGTAAAATGATGATAAACACTTTACTAAGAAGAATATCCTCCAACTCTCTCCAGGTTAATACAAAAGATGAAACGTCTCCATCTTTTTTAATAGCTGAATTGTATTCCATGCTATACATATACAACAGCTTAAGCAAAAACCAATGTACTCAATTCTAATATGAAGCCAGTAGTAAGAGAAAAACTCAAATCAATTCAAGGTGAGGGGCAGGGGAATGAGGAAGCAGGGGGAGGGAAGGAGGGAAGAGCCCAGGGTGGGTATAGGACACCTCTTGGGGGCAGGACAATTATGAGGGTCTTTACCTAACAAATGCAAACTGTGTAACCTAATTCTTTGTACCCTAAATGAACCTGAAATGATAAAAAAAAAAAAAAAAGAAATTTACATGATCATGGAGCACCTGCAGGGTTAAGGGCAGATGCTGTTTTTCAACTACTACAATGTTTTAAAATATTTTAACAATAAGCAGGTTGATACCATTGTATTATGACTGAATATCTCTGGATTAAGCTATCTAGAACCACTATAGAGTTCTGTCTGTCACTGACTTTTAACTGTGAGTTACCAACATATTATAAAAAAGTGAATAACATAAATGTCTGTTTAGGAAATAGTATTTTTCACATTAATTAGTAAAATGATGATGTGACCTTAGAAATAACCATGCTATTGAGACAGGTTTTGTCCTTCCTTTGATCTTGGGCATATGAGGTCTGACAATTAAGTTTACAAACTGCTCTTAGAAAAAGTGCTACATACCTCATTGCTGAATATCACTATGGTCACTTTCAAAGTGCTCCCCTCGGGAAGCGATATACTTATGCCAGGGCCTCATCCACCCTTGAAGGCGCTTTTTCTAGGATGAATTTATGCACTTAATGTTTAGGCCTTATAGGATCCATACATAGGAGAACCTCATGAGCATTGCTTTTAGTGGTTCTACTCAGATATTCTGATGGAGTTGCAAGTATACACTAAACTCGTTTAATTCATAATTTGCCACCCATTGTAGTTAGAGCCATAGAGGCATATAATCAAGCATAAGAAATAGCATTGTTATAAGGTTACTGGGTAAAAGCTAATGGCTACTATTAATGACTAGTGCTCTATTATGAATTTACTTTTAAATGACATACTGTAAAAATTTACATTTTTAAAAAACTTTTGGGCTAGTATCAGAGTACATGCAATTAGGTTACATTATTTGCATTTGTAAGGTAAAGTCCAAAGTGGTTGTAGTTGAGTCCTTCACCCAGGAAGTATGCCATATATTTTATACATTGTACCCTATAGGTGGAAACTTTCTGAGCCCCCTTCTTGAATTTAGTTGTGTTTTTCTCTCATGTGGGCCTGTAGTTATTGATCTACTTGTTTCATATTAGAATTGAATACATGGGATGCTTGGTTTTCCATTCTTGAGGTACTTAGAAGAATGTTCTCCAAACTCTCCAGGTAAATACAAAATATGTAAAGTCTTCATCTTTTTAAGGGATAAGTATTATTCCATGTTATACATATACCACAGTTTCTTGATCCATTCAAAGGTTGATGGGCGTTTGGGTTGTTTCCACATCTTTGCATTTAGGAATTGAGCTGTGATAAAAATTTGAGTGCAAATGTCTTTTTGGTAAAATGATTTTTTTTCTTTAGGGTGGATACCTAGTAATGAGATTTGGGGATGAAATGGAGGTCTACTTTTAGTTCTTGGAGGCTTTTCCTTACTTCTTTTCAAAAAGGCTGTATTAGTTTTCAATCCCACCAACAGCACATCAGTTCATGTTCCTTGCCCATTGATTGATGTGGTTCTCTGTTCTTTTTTTATTAATTCGTTTGAGTTATTTGTATATTCTGGTCACTAGCTTTTTGTTTGATTCATAACAAAGTTCCCATTAAAACACCACCATCATACTTTGAAGAACTTGGAGAAGAAAATAGTTCAGTTTGTATGGAACCACAGAAATCTTAAATAGCAAATGCAATTCTATGAAATGAGAAAAAATCAGGAGGCATCATGTTGCCAGACTTCAATTTATATTACAAGTTTACAGTGACAAAACAGCATGGTACTTGCAAAAAAAATAGAGACATAGATCCATAGAACAGAATCAAGAACCTAGAGAGAAAACTAGCTTAATATCACCATCTGATCTTTGACAAACCAAACGAAAGCATACACTGGGGAAAAGAACCTCCATTTAATAGATGGTGTTGGGTAACCTGGATAGTTACATGTAAAAGGCTGAAACTGGACCCAAAGCTCTCATCATATAATATAAAAATTAATTCATGCTGGATAAAATAAAAACCATATGAGAAAAACTCTTAAAGATATCAGCCTTAGGAAAGAATTCATGAAGAATTCCCCATTGGAACTACAGCAACGACAAAAATAAATAAATGGGTCCTGATCAGGTTAAAAATCTTCTGCACAGCTAAGGACACAATCAAAAAAAACAAACAGAAAACATTCAAAATGAGAGAAGATATTTGCATGTTATAAATCAGATAAAATTCACCTTTTTGATGTAGAGTTTTAACAAAGCCATGGTCATCTAATCACTATTCCAATCAAGATACGGAATAGCCTTTCAAATCAAGAAGTTTTCTTATGTTGCTTCTATGCTGTCAGCTCTCACCCACACCTCTTGCCCCAGGACAGCAATTGAACTGTTCATCATAGGTTTCACATTTCCAGATGTCATATATATGTGTGTATCTATGTATTTCTATGTGCATATATTTATATACATTTATATGTATACACGGAGTCATATAGTTGGTATTCTTTTAACTCTGGCTTCTCTCATTTCTACATTGTGGTATCAATAGCTTGTTCTTTTCACTGCTGAAAATATTCTACTGTATGAATGTTCCAAATTGTATTTATCCATTTACTCACTAAAGGACGTTCTTTTATCTATAGAATTATAGTTTTTATCAAATCTGTGAAATTTTGAGCCATTAAATCAAATAAATTTATTATCCCAATGTTGGACACCAGCCTCACACTGCACCATAGTTCTTTCTCAGTGACTGGCGGGATGAGAGGATGAAAGAAAAATAAAGAGTCAAGACACAAGAAAAAGGTTTTTTAAGAAGCTGGCTTGGGGAGTTTCCACCTCCAAGCATGAGGACTGGTGGAAGCCCCTAGTTCCCAGCTAGTTCCATTTTTATTACACACATCACTGTTTTAAGCATCCATCTAATGGGGGAAGGAAGGCTTAATCCTTATGTCATGGTTCTTGCTAGGCTCGCATTTTCTAAACAAACTATTTCTTTCACTAACTATGATAACTAAACTGATTTACCTCTTACTTTTAATATTCTAAGTTATTTATGATTTTCATACAAATAAAGCATGGACAGGGAACACAGTCCTGGAGCAGGATGTCAAAGCAGACCCCAATCAGACCCTGCACACAAATCTCAGGAATGGAGATGAAGCCCCCAAGAAGCCTTATGTGCAGCCAAGCTGGCTTACCAAGATGCCAGAAGAAAGGAAAGATTTTCTGCCTTATCCTCCTGATGGACTTTTGCTCTCCTACCAAGGTTTAGAAGCCTACCCTGTCTCCGGTGAGTTCAGCATTCCCTTGCTGAGTCCTCCCTGAGGGCACTAGCTCTCCGTGAGGGGGCAGCCCTGCCTGCAATGAGCCTTGTCTCTCAGTGCTCAGTGACCTCAGAGCAGAGTCACACTGGGGTTGGGGTGAAACTCCAGCAAGACAGTCTGCTTGAAAATGCCAAGCTTTCGGCTATTGCACTTTACCACAGATTTTGAGTTTCTCTGCTCCACTTCTGTCCTGCCACTGTTCCCTTTTGCTCATCATCTGCAATCCTTTTCTTAATTCGTTCCTAGCCTATTTATAATAAACAACTGAATATTGTTTTTAATCTTATTAAATCACTATTTCTAGCAAAGCAAGCATATCAAGATATGACTCTTCCCATAAAGTACCCATGCGTCCACCTGCATCCCAATATATTTATTTTTTCCTCCTGGGGTTCTAATGACAACATAAATGCTTGAATTTTGGGTATTGTTCTATAAGTATCTGAGGCTGTATCCACAATGTTCCAAACTTCTTTCTTCCAGAATAAATAATTTATGTTGATTTATATTTTCAGGTCTGTTGACTCCTGCTTTAGTCATCTCTGCTCTTCTAAGGATCTCTTTCCTTATTAAATTTTTAGTGTTTCATTTCTTTGTTATAAAGTTGACTTTTTGTTCACTTCTCTTTCCTGAGAACTACTGTTTATCTATTTGTTCCAAGAGTGCTCCTTTTTACTTTCATGAATAGTTATTTTTAAAGTCTATTGGATAATTACAACATTTTGCTCCATTTGAGTTTAATATCTGTCTGTTAATTGGCATTTTCATTGAGTTAAATTGTTGAGCTATGTGTTTGTGTTTCTTCACATGTCAAATTATTTTTATTGCGTCTAAGTAGTTTGAATATTATGTAATAAAATTCTGATTAATCAATCATCTTCTTGTTTATGTTGTCTCTTTTTAGCACACAATCTGGTTACATTCAGACTACAAATTCAATATACATCTGTGGACTTAAATTTCCATGTCGCTTTTGTTTATAAATCCCTGGTCAGTGGTGTTTTCACCTGCTCTGTTGTGAAGCCTCGGGGCTTCTCTGGGTCCTAGGCAGTGGCCTACAGTACAGTTCCAATGATGAAGCTTTGCTAGACTGCTTCAGGTCAGTTCCAGGACTGTGCCTCATGAGTTTGAGTCCAGGAACCCATAACCCATACACGAATTTCAAAGATCATTTTCTCCAGCTTTCTCTTCTCCATAAGACACCCCCAATGTATGGGTCAAGGGAGTCCCTTAGCTCTATACACTCTCCAGAAAGTTGGGGTTTTGCCTCCCCAATTCACTTTCACGACTTGGTCTGGTACAAAGCAAAACAGTGAAAGCAAAGTGAGAGAAAATACATAATAGTGAATTCACCCACACTTTCCAAGCTACAAGAACATCTTTTCCAATTCCTTTGATCAGACAGAGAGACTTTTGTCTCTCTTCGTTTTCCTTAAGTTCTGAATTTAATTCTTTATCTGAGCTTCATCTGCCCATGAGTTCCATGCTAGCCCTGAGCTGCACCTTTATTCAATATTAAGATCTTACTTATTTATGCTTCTCACTCCTTCTTCCTAAGCCTCATCTTACTTCTTGCTCATTTGGTTTCCACGTTTACCCTTACCAGAAGTATATTCATTCTAAGAAGAAAATTTGTTGTGCTCAGTTAAGTGGTTACCCTAACATGGAAACATATTTCTAAATTTTTATGCTTCTGAGCCAAAACAAAATTTTTTATTTTAAACTTCTATTAATGTAAGAATGAAATTTTGTTAACCATCAGTTATCAATTGTCAATTTTGACTGTTGCCATTGCTGAATGTACACCTGAGATTATCCGACTGAAAATGGTAGTGGTAGCATTTAATAGTAATCTTGTTTTTCCTTTTGAATGGTAAGAAACATGATACTATAATTATGTTTACTATAAAAATTTACTTGAGTTTATTTCTTTTCTTTTTCTCTTTAAGTTAATGTGGCTCACTGAGTTACCTCTTAGAACCAAATAGTTACTTGGGACTCTGCCAAAGCACTAAATTATATTTTCTTCACCAGTGTTTTGTGAGATATTAATTTTGTTGTTTGCAAAAAAAAATGATTTTCATGATAACTTATTTATTTTTTATTTCTAAACATTAAGGGTACAAATGGTTTTGTTACATGGATAGTCTGGTTTTTTTTTTTCTTTTTTGAGACAGAGCTTCACTTTATCACCCTCAGTAGAGTGCCGTGGCATCACATCTCACAGCAACCTGAAACTCCGGGGCTCAAGCGATTCTCTTGCCTCAGCCTCCCAAGTAGCTAGGACTACAGGAGCCTGCCACAATGCTGGCTGTTTTTTTTTTTTTAGAGATAGGGTCTTGCTCTGGCTGAGGCTGGTATCGAACTTGTGAGCTCAGTCAATACACTGCCTCACCCTCCCAGAGTGCATGACAGGGTAGCCATTGAACAGGACATGTGAATGGGTCCGGTGTACATGTAAGCAGGGCAGGGTGCCCAGGGACCCAATACAGGATGGTGCAGGTCTGTGGTGTACAGACTACCCATTTCCAAAGGCCATAGCTTTGCCAGCTTTCATCCTGCTCAGGGCCTTTCAGGCAGTGGCAGCAGCAGTAGAGGTCTAGCTGTCCCAGCAGTGACAGTGGGTGCCAAGGGCCTCAGACAAAGGCTGTGGGCATATGCTCTGCACAAGTCTCATGGAAAGTGTGGTTGGGCGGTATCACCCAGGCCATAGCAGCAGGTGCCAAGCCCATGTCTCCAGCTGTCCCCAGGCAGCAGTGGGGCTGCATATCACCTCCCCACAGGGTATATATGAGTGCCAGGATTTACACCTACCTCCCTACCTGACATGGGAGAAGTGGGGTCTGTATTCACAGAGCTAATCCTTGAGCAAAAGCAGCACTCTGGGGTTGGGATGTTACATGGTACAAGCTGCTGTGTCCAGCACTGGAAAGCCACACATCCCTTCTCTCCAAAGCTGCACAGCCTCCAGTAGGTCTGGGTATCCATCTAGAGGCCTGGTGCCCTAGAGGGATCTTTTTAGCACTCTGGTGGCGGTGTCTCAGCGGAAGGATGGAGCCTGAGATTCTCTCCTCTGCCTCCTTTGTGGGCGTCTCCCTACTTACCTCTAGTCCTGCTGAGCAGCTTGGCCCATTCCTTCACTTCACTCCCACCTCTTCTCCATGGATTCTCAGTGCTCTCACTCAGGTTATAGGTGGGTATCTATTCACCACTTTCGATCCTGTCTGTGGAAGCAACATTGTGCAGGCTGCTCTAGTCCACCCTCTCAGCCGCTCCATCAGTAATTGCTCCTTTTAGAAAGTAAATTGCAGTGCAAACTGGAAACTGAAGCATGTCAAGTGTATACAGCATGGCAAAGCCTGACTACCCTGCCCATTATAGATGCAATTCCCCAGTCACTTTATTACTGACATGTACAATGAAAGGATGAGAAACTAGCTGTGCCCGATTTCTAGGTCCTGGTCCCATATAACAATGAGCCTGCCTCCAAAGCAAAGGGGGGCAGTAGCAATGCAAGGCGACTTGCACAACTGATTGCTGAGGACCCAATTGTGCTCTGTAGCTAAGTAGTTTGACAGGTATACCTTAAGAGGGTGAGTCAGAAAGTCTCCTACTCTCAGAACCTAGGCATAAAACACAGTTTTGACATCATGCTATGGCAGATGTGGCTTCTCCCAGGTTCTCAGAGGGTCATGAAGTTTCTTCCCAGATTCAGTTTTAGTTTCTGTTCAAACCATTAACTGTGTGGCCTCTGGAGACATGGGCTTGGGACATTCTAGTGGCGCCATTCCCCTACAAGACCTTTGATTCCAGAGCCCACAATCTACATCATGACTCCATGTGCTTTATATAAAATATCTTGAAGAACATGTAAATATATAAAGCACCTAAAAGGGTAATTAAGATAATTTCTATATCATTGTTGTATAGAAAATTAAATGAGATAGTGTGTTAAATGAATACAATAATGTCTGATATATCCTTAACACCTAAGAAATGTGAGATATTTGTTATTTTGTTGAAAAGCCTAGCATCAATTACCTAAGAATTTTTCAGAAAATGAGAAAGTACATAGAAATTCAGTGCTACCTACAAAATATGCTATCAAAATGATCTGATGAAAAATCATCAAGATGATTTCAAGATGATTCTCAAGATGAGAAATAGAAGCCCTCAAATTTCAATGCTAAATTTTCTTCTTGTGTTACAGTTCTTTTAGTAATAGCTCTATGGAGGTATAATTGATGTACAAAGAACTGTACATATTTAATAGGTAAAACTTGTTCTGTTTGAGCTAATTGTTAAAGTATTTTTTTAAGTCAACATTCATGGTAACTTGAAAATGAAAACATTTAATATACTTAATTCTTGGTCATACTAGATAGCCATGGGTTTAATGTAATCCTTTATATTTATTTTCAGATTTTCTCTCAAACTATTTTTGATTTTTAACTCAAAATCAAAGCGTTATTTTATATAACCACCAAGATGTACATTAAGTGATTACCAGTTAAACCTCTGAGCTTAGAATGTAATTGTGGATACATACAATCCACAGGACATTGTATCAGATGGATATGAGCATGGTATTTATTCATAGACTATAATTCATTATAACATGTGCAACTGAAATAGTGTTTCAAGAAGAAATTTAAAATGAATTAACTTGTTTTTTAATTTTTTTTTTGGCAGTTTTTGGCCAGGGCCAGGTTTGAACCTGCCACCTCCAGTATATGGGGCCAGCACCCTACTCCTTTGAGCCATAGCTGAAAATGAATTAACTTTAATAAAACATTGAATTTCTTTTAAACTAGAAAGGACATGGTTTCTAGATGAGCCAATCATTTGGGTTGTGAAACCATAATTTTGAAAACATAAGCTTGCATATTATTATTTCCTTTGTCAAGAAAAGAGAAAATTATACCAAGAGTACTGCAGAGGAGTTCAGATTTTATGTATTTCTATTAGCTTCAAGTTCCCATAGAAACAGTGACTGAGAAAATCGGTAAGTTCTTCACTGTGACTGTCTTCACACAAAATATGTGTGTGTATATATATACATACACACTTATATACAAATATATATTTGTGTGTATATATGCATATATACACACATATATATGTGTATATATATTTATTGTGTATTTATACACAAACTTATACACAAATATATATACACATACATATATATTTAAGTTTGTGTATAAATATACAAATATATATGTATGTGTGTATATATATATTTGTATATAAGTTTGTGTATAAATACATGAGTTTAAATATATAAAAATAAGAATATACTTTTATGTAAAAGTATCACTTTTCATTGTTGTTAACAAACACAATGAAATTCAAACTCTACACATAGATGTAAGTTGAGAAAACAGACTAAAAGCCCTAGGACAAAACAAAGTCACCTTTATTTAACTTTCTATCACCTGTTTTTCCTCTATTAAATGAATAAAAATAGAAATAGTATGCATAAAATTCTAGATAAATAGTTTTGGATTGAACTACATGTAAAAATAATAAAAAAAATTTGCTTTATTCAATCAGAATTTTATCTATTTCATGAATAAGCTAATATTAGTTTATTTAATAGTAATGATTTTATAAGCAATTGCTGTTCAACATTATTACTCAAGTCAAAAGTGAATACTTAAAAACTTTTATTATTAAAAGAATTTAGGTGATAACTTGGCACATGTAAAGACACTTGACATTTTAAACCTGAGGACTCCTGAAGGAGTATAGTGACTATTGCAAATTCATGAATAAGAAACTCTATTTCTTCAGTATGACACTAATGCAAAAAGCAGCATTATATTTCTTAAATATTTTTAAAATGCTAGATTGTGATGAAAAATCACTACATGACTACTTTCTACCAATTTTTCTTAATGAATAATTTAATGTAAGGATGTCAGCTTCTTCTGGAGAATAATATATTCAATATATTTTTAGAATGTAGAGGGTGCAGCAATAATTTATTTGAGCTTAGGTAAAAAGTTAGGTAGGAGGTTTCTTGGGTTCTCAAGTTCATTTTTTTAACGTGCTCAACTATAGGATAGGAGAGTGATGCAAATGACATTTCTTTCCAGGACATGTGGGTTTGTGATAATGTATCCTTACCTCGTACAGGACTGTTTATTAACAGTACATTCTCATATTTCTAGAATTTCTGGATGTTTCCCTTTCAATTAAGTTAATTGATGACATGCATGTTATTAATTGTTACTACTTATTTGACACCTAATATATGACAGGCATGGGCTCCATTAGATTTGTGATTTGTGATTTTTATGAAAACCTATTATTCTGCAAGGCAAAACCATTATTTTTCTGATTTCACAGGTGGTCGAGAAATGAAATCCAGCCACTCTTTCCCCAGAGCTTTCTCTTAATCAGCGTAGATGCCACCTCTCCATATAAATCACCTGTTAACTCATCTTACCTTTCCTCATTTAGGCAGACTATCTTTAGCTTAATCAATTAAGTCTGTGAAAACAAACAACAAACAAACAAACAGGTTCTTTAAGCCAACTATATTGAGCACTCTATTAATTGTTTATTCTTTGTACATTATTTCCACATAGATTAATTAAATTAATATTAATTAATTAGTATAAGAAACCATCATGAGTATTTATTTTGTGGGGGAAAATCATGAGAAAAACATTACATTTTTAATCATTTGAAAGCTATTCACTTTTGATTCTGCTTTACTTGTCTACAAGTGAATGGATAACATTGGCTATGGAAAATAACATAGGTCTTTTTTAACATTGTTCAATAAAATTGTATTATTTTCTTACACGACTCTTACACATCTTTGGTAAGATTTCACCTAGGCACATTTTCAAACTATTTAAATTGCATATTTAAAAATTACATTTTACTTTTTCTTGTTGATATTTAATACAGTTTGTATGCAAAGCTCCCTCTCTGGTTTTCTGTGTAGACCATATGACTGTTATGGTTACATAGGAGCCTACACTGAAACCACCAACTATAACCCAGCACCATACCGGTAGGTTCTACGTGGAGTACCACGTAGGCTTAGTTCAACTTCTTTCTCGAACTTGGTTTTGTTATCTACACATTACATTCATTCACTTACTTGTTCACTCAAGGATGAACGTAAAAGAGTTTCAGAATTGCTAACTCATCTCTTATCACAACAAATTTACTAACTAGAATATAGTGCTTGCATTTATTTTTACCTTTAACATTTCAAAAGTCAACATTATTTTCTATGTTTTAGTCAAAATTGTTTATCACAGTTACTTGGATCAGCTACTTCCATCTCTACAAAAATAGCATGGTCATGTCACTTATTTGTGATGCTGTTACATTCATTTGCCAGAGTCAATGATCCAGCTTGGGTTCCCTTGTTGTCTTGGTCAATTTTTTAAAAATCTCTATAGAATATAATTCATTCAGTGTGGTTTATCATTCCATGAGTTTTGAAAACTACATAGAGTTGCGAATCCACCAGCATAAAAAACTTCTTTGTGCCACCAAAATTTAAAAAAAATAAAAAAAATTAAAAAGTAACAATATGAATCCATATTTTCTGCCATATCTTTGCTTTTACAGTAAAGTGGGTTAGAATATATCTAAGAAAAGAACAGTTTTATTATCTCAAAAATAATAAACTTTTGCCTTCCACGCCAACCCTGAACTCTACAATCTGTTTTCCATCTCTGCAGTATTGGTGTTAAAGATCGACATATAAATGAAAAATTACAATACGTACCCCTGTGGCTTTTCCTACAGGAACAAAATGAATTTAAGATTTATCCATGTTGTGGGTGAATCAATAGCTTGTTTCTTTTTAGCAATGAGTAGTGTGGCATAGTATATGACATAGTTTATTTATTTACCAGTTAAATGACATCTGGGCTGTGCCTAGTTTTCAGTGACTATAAATAAAACAGCTAGAAACATTCACACAGGTATTTCTTCAAGAATACATTTTTATTTCCCTTGGGTAAAACAAAACCAGCACCACTGAGTCATACAGGTGAGTGTATATCGAAATTTGTAAGAAACCATAAAGATGTTTTCCAATGTGGTTAGATCAATTTTACACTCCTTTTACTTATTATCCTCACCAAAACGTGCTATCAAATGTTTCTGTTCCAAAGTCTTGCCAAATCATGGTTAGGTGGTTTGTATTCTTATTAGCAAGTTGTTAACAGTTCAGTATATATTCTGTTTGCAATTTTTTTTCAGATATGTGAACTGCAGATAATTTATCTCCGTCGTGGCTTGCCTTTTTAGTTTCGAAATGATGACTACTAAAAAGTGATGTTAGCCTTATGTTCAATTTAATAACATTTTCTTTAATGGGTCATGCTTTCTTTTGGTTTCTCATCTAAAAATGCTTTCCTGATTGCAAAGTCACATAGATTTGCTGCTATGTTTTCTCTGGAACTTTTCCAGTTTACTTTCTCTCTATAGTTTTACATTTTAGGTTTAGATCAAGATCTGGTTTTTATTTCATATTTTTCCTTAAAGGAGAGACTTTTTTTGAAAAAAATTCCAGACAAATTCTAAAAGAGCTACAATAGTTTTTTTTTTTTAGTTTGTTTTTAATGACATTTGAGGTGTGTACTGAGGTTTATTGGCTTTGCATATGGCTGTCCAGTTATTCTCATGTCATTTTTTAGAAATATTGTGTAACATACATAAAATTGCCTTTGCAAGTTTATAGAAATTAGTTGGTTGTATTTCTATGCATGTGTTTCTTATTCTGTTATTTTACAGAAAATTATGTGTCTTTTGTTCTTACTAACATTATGCTGATTCAATCATTGTAGCTTTAAAGAAAATTCCAGAATCAGGTCATGTGTGAATCCTCCAAAATTGCTTTTTTAACCTTCTTTAAGCTTCTTTTACAGAATTTCTTTTTCTCTTTTAGTTTCTTTCCAATGCCATATAAATTTAAGATTCAGCTTGTGGCTATATATAAAAAATGTGTTGATATTTTGATTTGGATTGTATTGCATCTGTAAATTAAATTGGGGAGATTTCTACCGTAATAACACTGAAACTCCCAGCTTATGAAAATGGTACATTTATCCATTTATTTAGGTCATATTTGATTTCTTTCATCAGTAATCTGTGGTTTCAGCATTCTGACTCTGCAGATATTGTGTTAGTTTGCATCTAAGTACTTCTTTTGTATGAATGTGTACTAGCATTTTTTCAAATTCAAATTTCTTATTAGTATTATATAGAAATATGGTCATTCTATATATTGTTCTTCTATTATGTATAATATTGCTAAACTCACTCATTAATTTTAGGGGCGTAGATTCTTTGGAATTTTCAATGTAGACTACCATATTGTCTGCAAATAGAAACAGTTTGTTTCTTCCTTTACAATCTATATGCTTTCTGATTTATTTTTCTTGTATTATTGTCCTGGGTAGGGCATCCAATGTAATATTAAAAAGGAATGATGAAAGTGGATATCCTTATATTTTTCCTGATTGTAAGGAGAGTCTGTTCTGATTATGCATGTATATGTACTCAATTGTATAATATTGTCCCACAGATTTTTCACCCTTGTATGTAAAGTTCAAGACTCTCTCCTAAAGCTTAGCTGACATGACAAAAGCAGGATGCTTCAGGAGCAGCTCATTAGTGCTGGGTGTGATTAGAAGGACGGGCTCCCCAGGTATCTTCTGGTACCACAGAGAAGGGAGGATGCTAAGAGCTGTCTCATTACCACCTGTGGGGACAAAATAGGACAAAAAGGGAGGAAGAGGGAACCGTTCTCAATCGATACCAAAACCAGACATCTAAGACACACGTTCACAAACACAGACTACAGATTCATACCCATCATGAATACTACATAGACACAAAAATTCTGGGCAAAATATTATCAAATAGAATATATTTAATAATATGTAACATTGCCCATTTTGACTTTAGCAATATATAGCAAGAAGAACACACTGTGACCAGGAAATATATAAAAAGAATTATTAAAGAATGGAAAACCAAGTATCCAGTATACTCAATACTAATATGAAGCCAGTAGGTGAACTAATATATGCCCGCACAAGAGAAAAATCTCAATTTAATTCAAGTTGGGGAGGGTTGATGAGCTCTCATCTGAAGGGGTGCCAGACACTACAACAGGGGCCTCACCTAACAAACACATGTATTTTAACCTAATTATTTGTACCCTCATATTTATCTGAAAAAATATATCTATGTCTATCTATCTATCTATACACACATATGTACACACACACACACATATACATGGCAACCAAAATCATACACTATGACTAGGTAGAGTTTATTCTTGGGATGCAAGGCTGGTTCAGTGATTGAAAATAAATCAATACAACCTAGTATATTAACGGGTCATAGAAGAAAAATCACATGTTTATATCAATCAATTCAGGGAAAGCATTGGATAAATATAATACACATTAATGATAGAAAATAGAAACAGATGATATCTCAATGGATGAGAAGTACCCACACAAAACCTACAATTATTATTATGCTTATTGGTTAGAGAGTGTTTACTTTCCTCCCAGATTAGGAAGAAGGCAAAGCTGTTTGTTCTTGTCACTCTTGTTTAACGTAATTGTGAAAGTTATATTTACTTAAAAAGTCAAGGAAAAGAGATAAATTAGAAAGTAAGCAATAACATTTTATAAATAATTAAATGGCATAATTGTTTATATAGAAAATCCAAAGGTATCTAAATAACAGTAGGATTAGTAAGTGAATTTTGCAAGGTTGCAGTATATAAGGTCAATCTTACAAAAATGAATCAATTGCTTTTCTATAAACTAGTCAAGAGCATGCAGACACCAAAATTAAAAGTGCTATGACCTTTACAATTGCCCCCAAAGTGAGATACTTCTCCTGAAATAGGACAGCACATGAAAGACCTATATCCTGAAAACTATGTAACTCTGATGAAAGAAATAAAAGAACTACAGCAGTGATTTTCAACCAATATGCCATGGCACGCTGCCTTTTAAAGATCATCAATTAAATTATTTTCAAAAAATGTTTGAAGCACATTAAGTATATTCTTTGTTTTATTCTTTACTTTTGATTACCATAAATTTAAGTGTGTCACAGAAATTTACCTATAGGTTCAAGTACGCTGTGAGATAAAAAAAGTTGAAAAACACTTAACTAGAGAGACATAACTTGTTCATGGATTAGAACACTGAACATGGTGAAAATGCCAATTTCCCCTCAATTGATAGGTATATTTAACAAAGTTCTGATCAAAGTTTCTGAGCTATTTTTTGTGGATATAGACAAGATCTACTCTAAAATTTATGAGAAGGCAAAGAAACTAGAAAAGCTAGAACAATGTTGAAAAAGAAGAATAAATCTGGAAGATCCTGTCTATTAGGATTTCAAAACTTAGTATATATGCAATGGAATGTTATTCAACCTACAAAGGAGATACATTGCCTACTGTGACAGTGTGGACAAACCTGGAGGACATTATGTATGTGAAAAAAGCCAGATAAAGAAAGGAAAATGCATGATCTCACGTATGTATATGTGAAATCTCAAAAAAAGTCAAATATGCAATGACTGGGAGTAGAACTGTGGTTACTATGGGAGAAGAGGAGAAGGAAATGAGGAGATGAAGGTCAAGGTGGATCTGCATTTACAGAGGATGGACGTCCAGAGAACTAAAGCACAGCAGAGGTGCGAGATAGTTAATATTATTGAGAAAGGGCAGGCTTGCTGAGAGAGCAAACTTTAGGTGCTATTACCATTAAAAAGAAGCAGAGAAAGAGTAACTGTGGAAGGTGATGTATGTGTTAACTTTCCTACTTCCCTACTTTCTTCTAAGCATATCAAAATGCCATGTTCTATTCAATTTTGGGAAAAACTTATGTAGCTATAGTAATCAAAACTTTGTGTTATGGGCAAAGAGGTAGATACATAAATCAATGGAAGAGAACAGAGAACTTATAAGCATAGACCCACATAAATATGCCTAACTAACTCTTTTTCATGAAAGTTCCAAAACAATTCAATAATATTGTAGGAATTGGACATCCATAGGCAAAAACTTGAACACAGGCCCAAATCTCACAGGTTATACAAAAATTAACCTATAGTGCATTACATTTTAAAATGTAAAACATAAAACTATAGAAGAAAAAATACTTAGGAAGAAAATGGGATATAGATCTAATCTAAGAGTTCTTAGATTTAATACCAAAGGCACAATCCATAAAACTAAATCAAATTATGAATTGGACTCCATAAAATTCAAACTTTGCTCTGTGAAAGATCCGGTTAAGAGGGTAAAAAGAGAAAGTACAGTCTTGAAGAAAATACTTTCAAATTACATGTCCAACCAAGAGCTAGCATAGAGAATAGAAAATCTCAATAGAAAAATACCCTGTTAATAAATGATCAATTCACATGAGCAGATATTTCACTGAAGAAGATAGGCAGATGGCAAATAAACCCATGAAAAGAAACTCAGTATCATTGGCCTTCAGGGGAAAGCAAATTCACACCCCAATAAGATATCAGCACAGCCAAATCATAATGTCTAAAATAAGAAGCAATGGATACGTTGGTTAGAATTCATAAAAACTGGATCACACATGCATTCTGGGTTGGAATGTAAGAAGTTCCAAACAGTCTGGAGAATGGTTAATCAGTTTCCTAAGAAACTAAGCAGGCAACTAACACAGACCTCCTCATTTGCATGCTAGCAATTGCCACCGTTTGTCATGTCTTTACAAATACATTACATAGAGGTTTCAGAAGTTGACATTATTTTTTCAGCTGTGTAAAGCTCAATCAAAACCATAATTTTTTTTTGTTTTTACATTCTTGTGTTTAATTTATGAGGTAATCAAGAAAACAGAATAATGTTAAAAAAATAAAGTCAGAATAAATGGGGTATTTGTTTTTGGGGAAAAAAAGATTTATCTTACTTAATTTTAAGTAACTGATATTTCAGAGTATGATTAAAAGGAAATAATGAATTTTTGCCCATAATTTTTTAAATTAAATCATAGCTAAGTACATTAGTGCAATCAAGGGGTACAATGTGCTGGTTTCATATACAATCTAAATGTTTTCATCAAACGGTTTAGCATACCCTTCATGGCATTTTCATAGTTATTGTATGAAGACATTTGTATTCCACATTTAGTAAGTTTCGCCTGTACCCTTCTAAGATGCACCATAGGTGTGGCCCCACCAATTACCCTCCCTCCACCCTAACCTCCCCCACCCCCTCCCTTCCCATATTCTTGTGCTATAGTTGGGTTATAGCCTTCATATGAAACCTTTAAATTAGCTTCATAGTAGGGCTGAGTACATTGGATACTTTTTCTTTCATTCTTGAGATACTTTGCTAAGAAGAATATGTTCC
>CAUYRH010166436.1:0-47415 GCA_963574655.1 Perodicticus potto | reverse complement strand
CAGGAATGGATTAACAAGCCGTGGTATATGTACACTATAGAACACTATTCAGCCATTAAAAAAATGGAGACTTCACAGCCTTTGTATTAACCTGGATGAAGTGGAACACTTTATTCTTAGTAAAGCATCACAAGAATGGAGAAGCATGAATCCCATGTACTCAATTTTGATATGAGGAATATTAATGACAATTAATGAGACGGTGGGGGTGGGGGAAGGGGAGCATAGCGAGAGAAAGAATGAGAGAGGGATGGGGAAAGGAACAACAGAGAGAGGAAAGGAGCGAGGGGGGTGGGGTCTTGGTGTGTGCCACTCCTTTTGGGCGGAAAACACGATTGTAAGAGGGACGTTCCCTAACAAATGCAATCAGTGTAAACTGGTTTCTTGTACCCTCAATGAATCCCCAACAATAAAAAAATAATAAATAAATTTAAAAAATTTTAAAAAAAGAAAAAAAGAAAGAAAGCCCCTAGTCTAGATAATTCAAGATTACTTCTAGCTGTAACAAACCATGAGCATAACAGTAAACTTAAAGAAAAATCTTACGAAAGAGTATCTGAACAGTTTTAAAAACAAGAATTTTGATTATGAAGGAACAAGTAAATATTATACTATACTTTTATTTTCTTTCATTTTTATTTTTACCTTTTTCTGAGACAGAGTCTTACTTTGTGCCCTGGGTAGGGTGCTATGGTGTCCTAGCTCATAGCAACCTTAAAACTCTTGGGCTTAAGTGATCTCCTTGCCTCAGCTTCCTGTGTACCTAGGACTATAGCCACCTACCACAATGCTTGGCTAGTTTTTCCATTTTTAGTAGAGATGGGGTCTCACTCTTGCTCAGACTGGTCTTGAACTCCTGAGCTCAGGTGATCCACCCATCTCAGCCTCCCAGAGTGCTAGTATTATAGGCGTGAACCACTGTAGCTGGCCATTACACTTTTATCTTTATGACCTCATTTTTGCTATTCAGAGACTTTAATTAAAAACTCACTTGGCCTTTTTTAATCTCCAGATTCCTCTTTACAGCTAACTTCAGACTCTATAATTTAATAGGAAAACACTCAAATCTGAGACCTTTTAGCAAAATCCCATAAGCTCTATAGTAAATATGTAAAGTCCTATCCTTAAATGTAAGGTATACTCACCAATGGTCAGGAAATCTGATCGATATTGACAAGTCATTCCAAAGCCAAAATCTCGCCAAAAGCCAGAATCCTTTTTGTGAACCTTAAATTAAAAAAACAAAAAACAAAAAACAACTTAATCCCTTAAGAACTAGAAAACATTTTAATCAACAATGAAACAAAATATTTTCTTTTCTTCTTCTTCTTTTTTTTTTTTTTTGTAGAGACAGAGTTTCACTTTATCGCCCGGGGTAGAGTGCCGTGGCATCATACAGCTCACAGCAACCTCCAACTCCTGGGCTTAGGTGAGTCCCTTGCCTCAACCTCCCAAGTAGCTGGGACTACAGGCACCTGCCACAACACCCCGCTATTTTTTTGTTGCAGTTTGGCAGGGGCTGGGTTTGAACCCACCACCCTCGGTTTATGGGACCGGCGCCCTGCCACTGAGCCACAGGTGCTGCCCGAAACAAAATATTTTCTAAAGGATATTTTTTTCCTGTCATTTATGTGACTGATAAAGGATCACATAAACTATGTTGTTGCATCCTTCCAAAAAATCAAAAATATAGTAATTCATGTGAGCAAAGCCTTCTCGCTTCTCTCAATTTAACTGAACTTAAGTACTGTAAAAAATGCAATCTTTATGACCTCATTAGTAGGGCTTCTAATCACACAGCATGGTGCCTGACCTTAAGGGGATTACATTCTAGGAGGACAACAGTTGCACAAGCACATACTGTGACACACTGTGATCAACTCTACATAGTTGACCTCATTTGGTGCCTAACCAGTATCCATTCCCCGGGCCCCTCCTTGATTGATACAGTTTTTGTTCTGGTAAACACCTGACCTCATGCAGCACACAAGCTTTGGGAATTTCCTGTTACCACTAGCTTCAGAGTGGGCCATGAGTATACTAGCGAGATAGTCTCCTCCCACTTACGATAGGAATCAGGTTCACTACCAGCTATTAGAAAAAAATTCTGGCCAAGAAGCCAAAAAAGGAGGGTTGCTGGGTACTTTGGAAAAAACGAAGCCCTATTGTTCTTCTGAGAGCCCCACTACAAAGGCCACTTACTCAAAGGGGAGGGGTCAGCAAGCTATGACCTCAGACTAAATCTGGCCTGCTGCCTGCTTTTGTAAATACTCAATAATGTTATAGGAATATAGCCATGCTCTTTTGTTTACAAACTGTCTATGGGTGATTTCACAGTGCAGTGGACTAGCTGCAACAGGACTGTATAGTTCACAAAGATTAAAACAGTTTTCTATTTGGCTCTTTATAGAAAAAGCTTGCCAACCTCTCATGTAGGATTAAGTTAAGTTAAGAACAGTTAAGAACCTTAGTATTGCCGAAGTCTTTTTCCACCATGAGGGAAACCAGCTTTAACGTGAAGCTATTACCATTGAAGTCCAAGTAGAGAAATATAAAACCAGGGATTGGATGACTCAAAGCGCCACCCCCAGAATCTTTAGAGGCCTGATAAACCTCCTTTATTTTATTTAGACTTCCAACAAGTGTTTAATCTATTAGATATGGTTCCAGAAATTGAGGCTTAGCAGTGAACAGAGGTGACAAAGTCCTGCCACCACAGAGCAAATAAACAAATACACATTTTAGGTAGTGATATGTGCTAGAAGAAAAATGCACCAGAACAAGCGGAGAGTCTGACAGAGAAACGCCTGTCTCAAACATAACAGCCACAAAGGCTTCTCTGAAGAGGCAAACGCTGAGCACCTGACTGAAGTGAGGGAGTGAGTGACGCAAATATCTGGCAGCGCTCACTCCAGGCAAGGACACAATGCCTCTAAGGACAAACAGCAAGTGAATGACTGTGGCAAAAGCAGAAAACATGAGGCTCTGGGGTCAAGACTAGTACTTACTTAAGATAAGTGGTATTCTATCATTTTTGTGTGCTTAAGGGAAGGAATTAGAAGATGCAAAGTGCAGGACAGGAGGGTAAGAATGGCTGGAAGGGGTCCTTGTTAAGGCAAGGGCTGAGCTCTAGTTGACTACAAAAGGACCAGCCGGCTTCATGAAGGGATGTCGGCAGTTCTTCCACTGGGAATGGAGAGAGGCTGAGGCAGTGAGGCTGACAAGAGCTCGTGAAAGAAGAATATCGAGAACTTCTTCTCTTCAAATGAAATGGGAAGCAAAGCAAGTGAAAAGAAGTGTTGCAGGATTGCTAGGAGGGGTAAAGGGAGGTCGCGTGGCCTGTAGGAAAGAGAGTAGGTGGGCCAGGTAAAGACATGATTCTAGGGGGGCCCAGGAACCTCAGGCTGCAGTTGTTATCTCTAGAGTGATGTCTGGTATGCAGCTGGGCTCTAGTACTCCACTGCCCTGGGGCCTCGGTGGCACTGGAAGGAGCGAGGGGCAAAGGAGGTCAGTGCAGAGCAAAGAAGGTGTAGAAAATGGCCATGGAGTCTGGTTGGGCAGGAGGGAAGTGAGGATGTAAACATGAGGAGGATAAGAGAAAAGCAAAGGAGATGTGTTATCCAAACTAAAGTATTTTGAGACAGTTTTCTTGGGGAATAAAGCTGGAGTTGGGATCTGATAGATGAGGAAGACTGAGCCGAATGGAAGATGATGTGCTGGGGAGAATTTAGGAAAAAGTTTGTACAAAGACTTGCAGATGAAGGGGAGAGAGCATTGTGGCAAGGGATGGTGAGATAGAGACAAGAGAGGTGTCCACAAGGTAAGTCAGGGCTCAGCAAACTTTTCCTATGATAAGCCAGGTAGTAAATATTTTAGGCTCTACAGAACATACGGTCATTGTCATAACTACTGAACTCTGCCACTGCAACATGAAGGTAGTCATTGCCAATAAGTATATAAATAAAATAATTATGGGTCAGACTTGGCGCCTGTAGCTCAGTGAGTAGGGTGCCAGCCACATATATGAAGCTGGCGAGTTCGAGCCCAGCCCAGGCCTGCTAAACAACGACAACTGTAACAAAAAAATAGCCAGGCATTGTGGTGGGCACCTGTAGTCCCAGCTACTCGGGAGGCTGAGGCAAGAGAATTGCTTAAGCCCAAGAGTTTGAGGTTGCTGTGACCTGTGACACCATGGTACTCTACCGAGGGCAACACGGTAAGACTCTGTCTCAAAAAAACAAACAAAAAAAAATTATGGGTTAAATGAAATAATTATGGATTAAAATCATCTATAATCCCAATTGTTAATCAAACAAACTACCTTCATTTATGGATACTGAAAATTGAATTTCATATAATTTTTATGTGTCATGAAATACTTTTTTAAAGCATATATATATATATATATATATATACAGATGTATATATATACACACACAGATATATATGTGTGTGTATATATATATATGCATACATATATGTATATATGTTTGAGATAGGGTCTTCCTCTGTCACCCAGGCTGGAGTGTAGTGGCTATTCACAGCTGTGATCATAGAGCACTGACTGCAGCCTTGAACTGCTCAAGTGATTTTCCTGCCTCAGCCTCCTAAGTAGGTGGGACTACAAACACGTGCCACTGCACTTGACTAAAAAATATTATTAGCTGTTAAATTTTTAAACACCATTCTTAACATGTGGGCCATTCAAAATGAGGGAGAAAGGGCCGGGTGCAGTGGCTCATGCCTGTAATCCCAACACTCTGGGAGGCTAAAGCAGATGGATTGCTTGAGGTCAGGATTTCGAGACCAGCGGAGCAAGAGCAAGACCCTATCTCTAAAAATAGCTGGGTGCCTGTAGTCCCAGCTCCTTGGGAGGCTGAGGCAAGAGAATCACTTGAGCCTAAGAGTTCGATGCTGCTGTGAGCTATAACGCCATGGCACTCTACCGAGGGCAACAAAACTTTGTCTCAAAACCAAAATAAAACAAAACTAACAAACAAAAAAACAGAAAATGAGGTAGAAGGCCAGATTTGGCCCACAGGCCATACTGCTGACTCTTGGCCTCAAGGGATGTGCAGGGCCACATCAAAGACCACTGCATGTATATGGGCTTCTTCTTCCCCTTCTAGAATTTAAAGCTCCTTGAGGGCAGGACTTTTGTGAATTCCCTTGGCCCTTACCAAATTCACGGTCTTTTTTTAGAGACTCACTGTATCATCCTTGGTAGAGTGCCATAAGGTAGTGTCATAGCTCACAGCAACCTCCAACTCCTGGGCTTAGGAGATTCTCTTGCCTCAGCCTCCTGAGTAGCTGGGACTACAGGCGCCCGCCACAACACCCAGCTATTTTTTGTTGCAGTTTGGCAGGGGCTGGGTTTGAACCCGCCACCCTAGGTATATGGGGCCAGCGCCCTACCCACTAAGCCACAGGCGCCACCCAAAATTCACAGTCTTAAGGAAGATCTGTATGATGTTAAACATTTTAAAAGCTTTTAGGCATAAATTTTCTTGAGGCAATGATATTTCAGCAAATGATTTTGGGGCAGCAACTGCATCATGTTTATTAACTTTACAAGTCCCTCAGTTTTACCTACGATTGCACCATCAATAACTATACCAGGTATGTTGACAATGGACAGAGATAATTGCTTTAACATATTTTTTACTGCTTTGTATAAGTCTCTTGATTTAGTTGTGTCTTTTAATGGCACTAAAGAAGCGATTTCTTCAGTGACCTTATATTCTTCATTAATACCTCTAATAAAAATGGCAAGTTGAGTCATACTTATACGATCAGTACTAGCATAAAATTTATACCAAGCATAAAATTTAAGTTTAGCAGCTTTAATTTCTAAACTACTTTCATTATATTTTCCAGTTTCTTTAATTCACATGGCTATGGTCGGGTGAAACAAACTGATTTTAGAAATATCCCCCTTTCTGAAGGAATATTCCCCAACACATTCTACAAAATAAATATTGCCCTGATTCCAAAACCAGGAAAAGACCCAACAAAAAGAGAAAACTACAGGCCAACATCTTTAATGAATATTGGTGCAAAAATAGTCAATAAGATCCTAGAAAACAGAATACAGTGACACATTTAAAAAGTTACACATCATGATCAAGTAGGTTTTATGCCAACAATGCACGGTTGGTTCAACATATGTAAAACCATAAATGTAATTCACCACATAAATAAAATAAAAACCAAAGACATATGACTCTCTCAAATGATGCAGAAAAGGCTTTTGACAATGTCCAGCATCCTTTTTTTTGACAAGAAAACTTAAAAAAATGGGTTTAGGTGGAACATTTTTTAAACTGATAGGCCATCTACAACAAACCCATAGCCAATATCATATTGAATGGAATAAAACTGAAAGCATTTCCCCTCAGGACTGGAACTAGACAAGGATGCCCACTGTTGCCACTGCTATTCAACATAGGGCTGGAAGTCCTTGCCATTGCAATCAGGCAAGAGAAGGAGATCAAAGGTATTCAAATGGGGACAGAAGAGGTCAATTCTTGCTCTTTGTAGACGATGATATACCTGGAAAACTCCAAGGACTCAACTACAAGCTCTTAGAAATGATCAAGGAATGTAGCAGTGGCTCGGGATACAAAACCAATGCTCACAAATCAGTAGCCTTGATATATGCCAATAACAATCAAGCTGAAAATAAAATCAAAGACTCTTATACCTTTTACAGTAGTTCCAAAGAAGAAATACCTGGGAATATATCTAATAAAGGAAGTAAAAGATATGTATAAAGAGAACTATGAAACCTTGAGAAAAGAAAGAGCAGAAGACATTAACAAATAGAACATACCATGCTCGTGGCTGGGCACAATCAACATTGGTAAAATGTCTACTACCCAAAACAATCTACGGCAGTGGTTCTCAACCTTCCTAATGCCGTGATGTATTTTCATTGTTACAAAGGGGTTGCGAGCCTCAGGTTGAGAACCACTGATCTACAGACTTAATGCAATCCCTATCAAAGGACCAATGTCATACTTTGAAGATCTCGAAAAAACAGTACTTTGTTTCACATGGAGCTAGAAAAAACCCTGAATAGCCAATACAATTTTTAGAAATAAAAACAAATCTGGAGGCATCATGTTATCAGACTTCAGGTTATACTACAAGTCTATAGTGATCAAAACAGCATGGTACTGGCACAAAAATAGAGATATAGATCTATGGCAGTGGTTCTCAACCTTCTTAATGCTGTGGCCCTTTAATACAGTTCCTGTGGGTCGCAACCCACCGGTTGAGAACTGCTGATCTATGGAATAGAATAGAAAACCTAGAAATGAACCCAGCCACACATTGCTTTTTGATCTTTGATAAACCCAACAAAAGCACACACTGGGGAGAAGAATACCTATTTAATAAATGGTGCTAGGAGAACCTGTTAGCCACATGTGGAAGACTGAAACTGGACCTGTACCTCTCACCATCAACAAAAATTGACTCTTGCTGGATACAAGATTTAAATTTAAGACATGAAACCATAAAAATTCTAGAAAAGAGTGTGGGGAAAATGCTTGACAATATTGGCCTGGGAAGAGATTTTATGAACATCTTCCTGGCAATTGCAGCAATACCAAATCCCATGTATACCAAAAATAAATACATAGGATTTGAGGGTAGCACCTGTGGCTCAGTGTGTAGGGTGCCGGCCCCATATACTGAAGGTGGCAGGTTCAAACCCGGCCTTGGCCGAACTGCAAAACAAAAAAAATAGCCAATTCCTGGGCTCAAGCGAGTCTCCTGCCTTCGCCTCCCAAGTAGCTGGGACTACAGGCGCCTGCCACAACGCACGGCCATTTTTTGGTTGCAGCTGTCATTGTTGCTTGGCTATCCCGGGCTGGATTCGAACCCGCCAGCTCAGGTGTACGTGGCTGGTGCCTTAGCCGCTTGAGCCACAGGCGCCGAGCCAAGTAGCCGGGTTTTGTGGTAGATGCACGTAGTCCCAGCTGCTCAGAGGCTGAGGCAAGAGAATCACTTAAGCCCAAGAGTCTGAGGTTACTGAGAGCTATGATGCCACAGCACTCTACCCAGGGTGACAAAGTGAGCCTTTGCCTAAAAAAAAAAAAAAAAAAAAAAGACACAACCCCTTCTACAAATGGAACTTTACCCTGGAAATGAGAACAATGTAACCTAAATATTGTACCCTCAAATTAATTTGTATGACGTTAAAATTAAAAAAAAAATCTCCATACTTCTTTTCACCAAAATTTTATTAATTTACAATCCCACCAGCAGAGTTGAAGTGTTCCCTTCTCTACATCCACAATAGCATCTGCAGATTTGGGACTTTATGATGTGGGCTAATCTTTTTTTTTTTTGAGACAGAGTCTCACCATGTCACCCTTTGTAGAGTGCTGTGGCATCACAGCTCACAGCAACCTTAAACTCTTGGGCTCAAATGATTCTTTTGCCTCAGCCTCCCAAGCAGCTGGGACCACAGGTGCCAGGCGCCCGCCACAACGCCTGGCTATTTTTTGTTGCAGTTGTCAATGTTGGTTAGCTGGCCTGGGCCGGGCTGGAGCCCGCCACCTTTGATGTATGTACCTGGCACCATAACCACTGTGCTACAGGCGCAGAGCCAATGTGGGCTAATCTCATTGGAGTTAGGTAATATCTTAAGAGTGGTTTTGACTTGCATTTCTCTGATAATTAGAGATGAGGAGCATTTTTTCATGTGTTTGTTGGCCACTCATCTGTCATCTTCAGTGAAGTTTCTATTCAAGTCTCTTGTCCACTTATAAGCAGGTTGTTTGCTCTTGTTGAATAATTTTGAGTTCTCTGTAGAGTCTACTTATCAGCCCTTTGTCAGATTCGTAACACAAAAATCTTCTTCCATTCCATAAGTTGTCTATTTGCTTTAGTTATGGTACCCTTAGCTGTGCAGAAGCTGTTTAGCCACTTCTATCTAACATTGCTCTAGAGCAGTGGTTCTCAACCTGTAGGTCGCGACACCTTTGGACTCTATTAAAGGTTCGCAGCATTAGCAAGGTTGAGAACCACTGCTCTAGAGGTTCTTGCCAGGGCAATTAGGCAAGAAAAAGATACAAAAGACTCCCATGTTGAAAGAGAAACGTAGGCTCGGCGCCTGTGGCTCAACGGGCTAAGGCGCCAGCCACGTACACCTGAGCTGGAGGGTTCGAATCCAGCCCGGGCCTGCCAAACAACAGTGACGGCTGCAACCAAAAATGGCCAGATGTTGTGGCGGGCGCCTGTAGTCCCAGCTACTTGGGAGGCAGAGGCAGGAGACTCGCTTGAGCCCAGGAATTGGAGGTTGCTGTGAGCTGTGATGCCACAGCACTCTAGCCAGGGTGACAGCTTGAGGCTCTGTCTCAAAAAAAAAAACCCAGCTACTTTTAGAGATAGGGGTCTCGTTTTTTGCTCAGGCTGGTCTCGAACTCCTGAGTTCAAGCAATCTACCCATCTCAGCCTCCCAGAGTGAGGGAGAGAGAATGAGCCACCACATCTGGCCCTGGAGAATTCTTAAAGAACTAAAAGTCGACCTTCCATTTGATCCCGCAATTCCATTACTAGATATCTACATGGAGGAACAAAAATCGTTTTACCACAGAGACATCTGCACCAGAATGTTTACTGCAGCTCAATTGCCAAGTTATAAAAGTAACCCAAGTGCCATCAACCCATAAATGGATTAGAGACATTACATCTTTTATGTTTACCTGGATGGGGTTGAAACACATTCTTCTTACTAAACTATCTCAGGAATGGAAAAAAAACCCCAATGTACTCAATACTAATATGGAACCAATATATAATAAACAACATGTCCGAATGATAAAACACAAATATAGTCTAACAAGGGGGAGAGGAGAGGAAAGAGGTCTATTGGTGGGATCTCATCTAATGTGCACAATGTGAGGGTGTTCAGCATGCCCCCTGGGCAAACAACTTGAACTTAACCTTAGAATTGAAAACAATGTAACCTAAAAATTTGTACCCTCATATTAATTTGAAAATAATAATTTATACCAGCACTGTAGATATTAAAGAAGATATGAAGCTTATTCAAGTCAAGGCTAAAGATAATTAATTAGTATTCAAAACATATCATAGGATAAAAAAAGAAATATCCCCCTTTTGACAGGGCAAATTATTATATCTGCCATGCTTTCCATATACTGCCTAATAAACTCACCATCAGTAAATGCTTTTGATCTTTTTCTTTTTGCTATTAAATATGCTACCACAATGGAATGCTCTCACAATGGAATCCACCTGAATTGTAACTTAAAAAAAATTTTTGTGGAGACAAAAGATTTTTTTTTTCAGTTCTGCTATTTTGTACTTAAGATAAAATCTTTCATACGCATTGAATCTGCCAGCATGTTTTTTTGCATACAATGCCGTTTCAAATTATATTCTTGGAAAACCTGCACAAATTCCCTATAAATTAAGCAGAATGCCTTACTATTTGCCTCAATAAGAGTAGTCATCTGTCCACTCTTCTTTGAACAATCTTCCTTTATCCATAATTTTTCTGTTTTTGGGATTCTGTTTTCTTTTGAAACATTGTAGAAGCCATGCTGGGATTAAAAAAATAATAGGTAAGGGACTGTATTTACTTTCATTATGAAAATTAACTGACAGGAAAACAGAAAGCAAGGTTTGGGCCCTTCCATGATTTGGCTGCTGATGCAGGGCGAGGTGGAAGGCCCATTGTAAAGTGCAGCAGACAATGTGGGAGGTACTAAAGAGGTGAAGTACCCTTAATAATCAAATAAGAATGCTTACCCGACTTCTAAGTAACATTAAATGTCTAATACTGCAATGGTAGGCTGAATATTATTAATAATAGCTGCCTCACCAAGTCACCACAAGTATAAGTAATGTCAAAATGGTATCAATTCAACTGTTTGTGCTAAGAAGATAACATACTGGAAGCCACACGCAGCCGTAACACTGAAGCCACACAAACATACAAATAGTGAAAGCATACTTAAGTTTATTTTATGTGACAACACAAATGTTGTCATCAACAAAGTTCACACTCAAGAACCACATGATCAAGTGCTACCAAAACAAATCAAAAAAATCTCATAATATTTTAATTTTAAGTTCATGATTTTGTGTTGGGGCACATTCACAGTCATCCTTGGCCACAGGTTGGACTCCTCTGTTCTCAAGGTTTTCTAACAAACACATTGGCATAAAATCCAAACTCCTTCTAACAAACTCTACACAACCTGGCCTTTGCTTGCTGTGCTCCAACCACCTTAGGAAAAACAGTAGCCATCCCTACTGCCTAGAAGTGCCTTCCCCCCAGTCACTTTCAATCCTTTGGATGACTCCTCCAGCATTCCATCTCACAAAGGCCTTTCTGACCAAACACACCACAGAAACTACCAAATCACTCTTCATAACTCAGTCTGTTTTAATGAGCTCTATGGAATTTATTATCTGATTTTAATTTCCCTCTCCTCCTACCAGAATAAAGATTCTAGTGAGCAATAAACATGTTTATCTGGGTCTAGGTACCAGTGGTAGATAATGCCCAGCAATCTTCGATGAATTAATATAACAGAGGCAGTCTGTGCAGTGAATAGGAGTGGAGGCTTTGGAGCCACACTGCCTGGGCTCCTGGCCTGACACCGGCCAGCTATGCACAGCTGGTACAGCATAGCTGTGTCATCATTTGTAACAAGGGGGTAAGAATAACACCTACCTCTGAGGTTCTTAAGAGGATTAAATGAGTTAATGTGTAGGCAAAACAGAACTGTACCCTACGCATAGTAAATGTTACCTAAAAAAATTAGCTATTGTCACTTAAAATATATGTACACTATTCCCATTTTCCTCTACATTTATACTGCTGTATTTGCTTTATTTACATTTCATGAACATTTTCCTCTTTATATACCATATTCACCACAGTGTAATTCAATTTATCATTTTACTTCTAGAGTTTTACTTACTTTTCATATTACCTATTTATGCATATTACTACCATACAGCTCTGGTTATTTCTCCAGGACAGACTGCTGGGAATGAAAATTACTGGATTGGGGGGATGAACCCATTTAAAATTCTTGACCCAGAGAGCTGCATCCCCACCAGCAGAGAGGGAAGAGCTCCCATTTCCCTGGCCTCACTTACATGGTTGTGCTTTCCCAGGGTGATAAATTAAACAAACCAACCAACCAACAAATAAATACTATGATGTAACAGCAAACAGAAAAGTATTATACTACTATTTTAATTTATTCCTAGTAAGGTGCCTATTTGAATATACTTATTGTGAATTCATGTCAACTATCTTTTACCCTTTATTTCTATTGGGTGTATTCCTACTTATTTCTAATTTCTATCTTAAACATTAAAGAGAGTAAGCTTTTGTCTTTTGTTTTAAGTGAAGACATTAAAGTTTAAAAAAGTTAAGCAATTTATAAAGGTAAAACTAGAACTTGAAGCTCTTGAACTTATTTTGCTATGGAACATCTAGAACAAATCAGCATTGAAATGATTCTTTCCCCACTACCTTCTGGCACAGGTGTCCAACCTTTTTTCTTTCCTCCCACATACTGGAAGAATAAGAGCTGTCTAGGGCAACTCATTAAATACACTAACAAAAGCTGATGAGCAAAAAAAAAGGTCCATGCATACTTTTCACAACATCTGACACCACAGAAAAGCAAAACAGTCCTCAAATAATCTGCATATAACCTGTGGGCTTGAGGTTGGACACCTCTGAAACCTTTAACTTTATTTGACTCTCTTGTCACTTTTTTGTTGTGTTTTGGTTTGCTCTCAATTAATTTTAATACATACCATCTTAACTTTTGAATAATTTTAGATATAGAGACACTGCAAAACAGTAAAGATTTTCCATATACTCCTCACCCAGTTTTAGCTTCCCCTAATGTTATCATCTTTCCTTGCTGTGGTACATTTGTCAAAATTAAGGAACCATTATTGGTATATTACTATTAACTCTAGACTTTATTTGCATTTCACCAGTTTTTCCTTTGATGTCCTTTTTTTCTGTTCCATGACCCAGTCCAGGGCACCACATTCCATTCACTATGATGTCTCTACTTAGGCTTCTCTTAGCTCTGACAGTTTCTCAGTCTTCCTTATTTTTGAAGACCTTGACAGTTTTATGGAGTTATGGTCAGGTATTCTGCAGAATGTCCTTAAATGCATGTTTGCTGAAGCTTTCCTCATGATTATATTGAGGTTATAGTTTTTGGAAGGAAGACTGCAGAGCTGAAGTGTCTTTGTTATGTCCCATCAGGAGTACACAGTATCAATGGTGATGTAAATCTTCATCACTTGGTTAAGGTAGTGTCTGCTGGGTTTCTCCACCAAAAAGTCGTCGTTCTTTCCATACATACTCTTTGGAAGTAAATCACCTAGTTCTACCATGTAGAAAAGGGAGTACATATCTACATTAAGTTATCTGGAATTCTATAAGAAAGATTTGTTTCTTCTCCCCTATCTACTCTAATTTAGCCTATCCATTCACTTATTATTTATCTACTTATTCACACATTCATTTATACCATTATACTCATGGATATTTATTTATTTATTTATTTATTTATTCATGGATATTTATTTTATGCTTTGGGCTACAATCCAGATTTAAGCTATTTATTTTGTTGCTCAGATTGTTCCATCTTGGGCATTGAGAGTTCTTTCTGTTGGTTCCTGTGCCCCTTTCACAAACCCTTATGATTTTGTTGTTTAAGTACTTTCTTACTTTCTGGAGCTACAAGATGCCATAGGCTCCTCTTTTATTTATTTATTTATTTATTTATTGTAAGACAGGGTCTCCCTCTGTCACTCAGGCTGGAGTGCAGCAGCATGATCACAGCTTACTGCCTCCTTAGGCTCAATCAAATCCTCCTGCTTCAGCCTCTTGAGTAGCTAAAACGAAAGCTGTACACACCACCATACCTAGTTAATTTTTCTATTTTGGTCTCACTATGTTGCTCAGGTTGGTCTCAAATTCCTCACCTCAAGCTATCCTCCCACCTTGACCTCCTAAAGTGCTGGGATTACAGGCATGAGTCACTACACCCTGCCCCACCCCAGGTTCATTTTGTATATTTCTATTCTTTATTTATTTTTTTTAGACAAAGTCTTACTCTGTTGCCCAGGCTACAGTGCTGTGGCATCAGCCTTGCTCATGGCAACCTCGAACTCCAGGGCTCAAAAAATCCTCCTGCTTTAGCCTACCAAGTAGCTGGGACTATAGACACCCACCTCAACACTTGGATAATTTCAGTAGAGATGCAGTCACACTCCTGCTCAGGTTAGTCTTGAAATCTTGTGCTCATGCGATCCTCCAGCCTCAGCCTCACAGAGTGTCAGGATTATAGGTGTGAGATACAATGCCTGGCCCTTTTGTATATTTCTTGCTCTAGCCCTAGAATTAAGCATTTTCCCAGAAGCCCTGGCTCCTTTGATTGGAGAATGGTATTAGAAACCAAAATTTAAAGTGGAGTGTGTTTGTTACTACTGGGATATCACTGATTTTAGGCTTTCTCAGACTAGTAAACTAGGTAATACCCATATGTATACTCCTTTGACATATTAATACCAAAATGCTATTCATTTCTTTTTTTTATTATGTCAACATAACTATTTATACTATATCAACAAATGTGTAGACGAACAAAAGTTTTACTGCCTATTTTCTTTACCATTGTTTTATTCTTAGATTTTCTTCTCTCCATGTGTTCATTTCTCATTTTGCTAAACCAGATAAACAGGTCTGTGAGAACTACACTGAGTTTCTTTTATTTTGCTTTGAAGAGACAGAGTCCTGCTGTTACCAGGCTTAAAATGCAGGGGTACATTCAGAGCTTACTGCAACCTCCTGAGTCACTGGGATTACAGGCATCAGCCACCACACCCGGTTTGAGTCTTTAAGTGTTCAAAAATGTCTATTTTGCCTTAAAATATTAAGTCAAACATAGATTCTAGAATCAAAATTACTTTTCCTCATAATTTTCATGTTACCACTTTATTGGCTGGTACCAAAATTATGGAAAAAAAGGTGACTGCCAACCTGATTCTTATTCTTTTGTGGATAAGCTGGATTTTGCTATTTTTAGTATCTATGGAAGGTATTATAATGGCCCTTTCACTACCGTTCTCAAACACCAGAAAACTTGTCTTTCCTTAGCTATGCAAAGTTTTCTTCCCTTTCCTTCAAGATTTCTCTCTTTTCTGGAACTCCCATTAAAAAATTTGGGAACTTCTGTATTGATTCTCCATGTCTCAATTTTTCTCTCACATTATCTTTCAGTTCTTATGTGTCAGTTGGCTTGTCTTCTAGTTTATAAATGTTTCAAATGTGATAATTCTGCTATTTATTCTTGTATTTTCTTACTCTTTTCTTATATTTTCACAATTTCCAATTTCTAAAATAAATCTTGTCTTACAACAAATCTTGTTTTATGAATGTAATGTTTTCTCCAATCTTTTTAGTGATATTTTTATTATTTTTCTACTCCCTCCAGGTTAATATGAAAGATGTAAAGTTGAAACACATTTTTCTTAGTGAAGTTATCACAAGAATGGAAAAGCAAGTATACAATGTACTCAATACTAACAAGAAGCCAGAAGAAAATATGTGCCGCACATAAGAGTAAAACTCAATTCAACTCAAGTTGTGGGGAAGGGCATGAGGAGAGGAGGGATGGAAATTGGTATGCTCGCACTTACGATGGGCACAACGTAAGGGTATATGGCACACCTCTTGGTGCAGGACACAATTACAAGAGGGTCTCTGCCTAACATATGCAGACATTATAACCTAGTTGTCTGTACTCTTACATTAAGCTGAAATTTTAAAAAGAGTTATTTTCCATCTGTATTCATATTCTCATATTAACTTTTCTGCTTATTCAAATTTATTACCTATCTTTCATAGTGTGGGTTTTCCTTAAATGTTTGTTTAGTCTTGGTTAATTGCTGTTCCTTTTTGTGTTACGAATCACTGTTCAAAAATATATAGCTGTTACCTATGATTACAGGGGTCTATCCCCAGTCTTAATAGAGCAAGGCACAACACGTCTCAGGGAGAATGTATGCCAACAGCAACTCATCTCTGAAGGCTAGGGGCTCCCTATCTATCCTGACCTACCTCTCTACCTCCAGGGCCCACGAGCAGTGTCTCAGATGCCTGCTACCCAGTACACCCCAGAGAAGCATGTACCCTCCATCCTCCCTCTACTCCTTGTCTGCTATGAGCTCCAACAATGTAGTGCAGTTCCCACCTGTTCTAAACATATTCATTCTAGACTGTTTTTCCTCCTATAATCTTACACCAACTATTGCCAACTTACAGAAATTTCTCAAAACTTAATGTCTGCTAACAGCTTCTCTCATTTTCCAATACTATTGTACCATTTTCATTTTATTTTTTTTTAAAACTCATTTGATGATTTTATTATCTATTTTAGGTTACATCAAATAATTAAAGTGTTTTTGTATATCATTTTTCTGAGTGTGATACAGCTTGAAGCAATCTCCAGAATGAAGTACAAGCTTCCTCTTGCATGTTTCACAGTAGGAAATGATTTTTTTAATTGTTTTTTATTAAATCGTAACTTTATACATTGATGCATTTATGGTGTTCAGAGTACTGCTTCAATATACAATGTGAAATGCTTACACTGAATTAAGTAACATATCCATCACAATTATACTCATTTCTTAATAGTTTTGAAATGTACCATTGCATCATGCACATTCGGTGAGGTCCCCTGAATACCCTCCCTCCTTTCATATCCTCCTTTCCCTCCCCTCTCTCTCCTCTTCCCTTCTACTTTCTGGACTATAGTTATGTTCTGCCATTCATATGAGTGTGTAGGTGGAAATATATTGATTTCATAGTAGTACTGAGTACATTTGACACTTTTTTTTGCCATTCTTAAGATACTTATACTAAGAATATGTTCCAGCTCCATCCAGGTAAACATAAAAGATGTGAAGGCTCCTTCTTTTTTATGGCTGCATAGTAGTCCATGGTGTACGTACACCATAATTTGTTAATCCATTCATGGTTTAATGGGCACTTGGGCTGTTTCCATGTCTTGGCTATTATGAATTGGGCTGCCATAAACAATCTGGTGCAAATGTCTTTGTTGCAAAATAATTTTTGATCATCTGGGTATATACCTAGTAGAGGAACTGCAGGATTAAACGGTAGGTCTACTTTTAGTTTCTTGAGTGTTCTCCAAACTTCTTTCCAAAAAGGTCGTATTAGCTTGCATTCCCACCAGCAGTTTAGAAGCGTTCCCTTCTCTCTGCACCCACGCCAACATCTGTAGTTTTGGGATTTTGTAATGTGGGCTAATCTTATTGGAGTTAGATGATATCTCAAAGTAGTTTTGATTTGCATTTCTCTGATGATTAAGGATGATGAGCATTTTTTCATGTGTTTGTAGGCCATGCCCTTTTTCATTTTAGTAATTCATTTTTTATCAAGGATTTGGGCTCAGAAAAGGTAGATGCAGGTGCTCAGTTTGCCATTTTGATCCTATTTGTATGCATATTCCTAAGTAATACTGGCCTACAGATAAGGTAGAGAAGTGTGTGTGGGTATTTCTGTGGGTAAACTATGCCAACTATTGGTACTGAGATAGATAATGCTGGCCTCATAAAACTTATGATTAAGTATACTTATGATTCAGTAGTTCATATAGCACTATCATTAAAGTTCCGTACCTACACAGTAATTTTTTGCCCTTTTTTTTTTTTTAGAGTTTCACTTTGTTGCCTCAGGCTAGAGTGCCGAGACAATGGCCTAGCTCACAGCAACCTCACTCTTGGACTCAAGCAATACTCCCACCTCAGCTTTCCTAGCAGGTGGGACCACACACATCTGCCACAATAGCTAGCTAATTTTTCTATTTTTAGTAGAGATTTGGTCTTGTTCTTGCTCAGGCTGGTCTCAAACTCCTGGTTTCGAGCAATCTACCCACTTTGGGATTCCAGAGTGCTAGGACTACAGGAGCAAGCCACCTCACCTGGCTCTTACAAGGTGATTTTTAATAACTATTCTAACTTTTTTTTTTTTTTGAGAAAGAGCTGTCACCCTGGATAGAGTGCCGTGGCATCACAGCTCACAGCAACCTCTAATTCCTGGGCTCAAGTGAGTCTCCTGCATCAGCCTCCTGAGTAGCTGAGACTAAAGGCGCCTGCCATAATGTCCAGTTATTTTTTTGTTGTAGTTTGGCTAGGGCCGGATTTGAACCCGCCACCCTCAGTTTATGGGGCCGGCCCCCTACCCACTGAGCCACAGGCACTGCCCTCTCGATGTTTTTATATTCTCATTTTTAGTGTTTTATGGAAATATTGTAAGTTACCCTGACTCTGCCCACTTTATTAAAAACAAGATTTTTGCATATAAATAAGCTCCTATACATGTCAATCTATTTTTGTTTCATTAATTTCTACTTTTATCTTTCTTTCCAACTGATTTCCTTGGAGTTATTTTTCATTTTTTTTAACATCTTAAATTGACTTCTTAGCTCATTTTTAGTTTTTCTTAATTTTAACAAAAAAAAGATTATGCTAAATTTAATTTGGTAACCTGGTTTGGATCTTGAAACAGAAAAAGAATATCAGTAGAAAAACTGGGGAAAAGCTAGTAAGTCTATAGTATAGTTAGGAGTAACTTAACAATATTAGTTTCTTTAATTTTTTTTTTTTTGAGACTGAGTCTCACTCCGTCACCCTTGGTAGAGAACTGTGGTGTCATAGCTCACAGCAACCTCAAACTCCTGGGCTCAAGTGATCCTCTTGCCTCAGTCTCCTGAGTAGCTGGGACTACAGGTGCCTGGTTAGCTTTTCTAGTTTTAGTAGAGACAGGGTCTCACTCTTGCTCAGGCTGTACTCAAACTCATAAACTCAAACAATCCTCCTACCTCAGACTCCCAGAGTACTAGGATTACAGGCCTGAGCCACTGCACCCTGCCTAGTTAGTTTCTTAAATTTTGACAAATATACCAAGGTTGTGTAAGATATTAGCATTAGGGGTAACTGGGTGAAATGTGGGAACTCTTTGTACTATCTTTTTGCAACTTTTTTACAAATCTAAATTATTCCAAATAGAAAAACTAGCCAGATGTTGTGGCAGGTGCCTGTAGTCCCAGCTACTTAGGAGGCTGAGACAAGAGGATTGCTTGGGCCCAAGTGTTTCAGGTTGCTGTGCACTATGACGCCACAGCACTCTACCCAGGGTGACTGAGTGAGTCTCTGTTGGGGGGGGGGGCAGGGGGAGACTCCAAATCTAAATTATTCCAAAACAATAACTTTATTTATAAATTTGTAAAAGCTTATATAAGTATAGCTTCGATGATAACTACAAATTTTGATGCATGGCATTTATATTCCATGACTTTCTAAGTAATTTCTCATAGTATAATATTCTCTTATTTTACAGAATAGTTTCTAGATAGTAGAGTTTTAAAGTAAATTTTATTTTCAGTATTACTACAGATAAAGTGGCAGAAATGACTGTACAATTTCCACATTCTGGAACTTGAGATTTTTCTTTATGATTTAAACTCCAGTCCCCCCAACCCCCACTTAATTCTGAAGTAGTAAGTGTGAAAATCTTTTATTGAGGGTGTGAAAATAAACTATGGAGAAGTGTTTATAATAACTATAGTTTTTTATTGAAACTCTGTTTCTACTTGTACACTTGTACAATAAACTTAAAAAAATTGGGGCAGGCGAGGTGACTCACTCCTGTAATCCCAGCACTCTGGGAGGCCAAAGCGGGCAGATCGCCTGAGCTAGTGTGAGACCCCACCTCTAAAAATAGCTGGGCATTGTGGCGGGCACCTGTAATCCCATCTACTAGGGAGGCCGAGACAAGAGAATCGCTTGAGCCCAGGAGTCTGAGGTAGTTGTGCGCTATGACACTAAAACACTCTACTAGGGGTGACAAAGTGAGACTCTGTCTCAAAAAAAAAAAAACAAACCCATAAAAAAATTTAGGAAAGATCCTTGGAGGCTTTCAAAACTGACAATGTAAAAGTCTCACCAGTTGCTGCTCCACAGGTGGTGGCATTTCCTGGTTGGCATAAACGATGGCAGGATTGTAAAGACTGAACACCACAGGGTAAAACACCTTCTTACCTATAAATGAAAATACATGTTTATATCACACAAAGAAGTTATAGAAGTTATAAACGATTGCTCTTTACAGTAATATCTATTAAGACTTTATTACCACACAGGATGATTTTATTTCATCAATATTTATGCTACAGACCATGTCAAATGATGAATATGATGATGATTTTATAATATATCAGTAAGTCAGGAACAACCTTATGAAAGAATAGAGAAAAAAAAGACTAAAGGGTGCTTCGCATATTTATTCCCTTTGACTTTGGAGAGATACACAAAGGTATTCTCTCAGCTATTCATTAGATGAGCCATTCAGTATTCACCATTTTATCTAATCAGCAATAATAAATATAGATTAACTTCTGACAATCACCAAGAAATTTAGAAACTTCTGTTAAATTTATCCTTCAAAATCCAAAGAATACTGTACAATTAACAGATATATGGAGAATAATTAAAATAAAGCCAGATATAGCATTTTGGAAGGCCAAGATGGGAGGATTGCTTAAGACCAGGAGTTCAACACTAGTCTGGGTAACACAGTGAGATAGCTTTCTAAAATTAGCTGGGTATGGTAGTGCACACCTGTGGCTTCAGGTACTTGGGGACACTGAGGCAGGAGGACTGCTTGAGTCCAGGAATTTGAGGCTACAGTGAGCTGTGACTGTGCCACTGCACTCTAGCCTGGACAATAAAGCGAGAAACTGTCTCTATAAAAAAAAAAAAAGAAATATATATATGCATACACACACACACACACACACACACACCAGATTTGAACCAAGATCTGGAAAAGCTGAGAAGAGTTAAAAAATGCTAGGAGCCTGTAGCTCAGTGGTTAGAACGCAGGCCCTGTGCACCAAGGGTGGCAGTTTCTAACCTGCCCAGGCCTGTTTGACAAAAAAAAAAAAAGAGTTAAACAATACCTGATATAATATCCCTAGCAGAAGATCTTGCCTTTAGCAATTAAACTGATTGCACTCAAAGGACCTTAAAGGCTAACTAGTCCACCTCCCCTCAACAAAGAAACCCTTGCTGTGACAGGCTTCAGTCAGGCAGGATCACATGAGGTACTCAGTAATTCCAAGGGGTGTGGGAGTAACATGGCAGCTTTTTTATCACAAGATCCCTAGCTGATATTCATTCTACCTATGTTCAAATCCATTTAGGGATGTGCAGCTCAATTTCCTAGAGGCAAATCTATTTCTGGATGTAAAATACTTCTTTTACACTAAGTAAATATCTCTCCTTCAACTTTCACATTTTTTAATTTCATGCTGTCTGCAGAGTAGCAAAAATAAGCCTAACACTTATTTATTCATTAGGCTCTCAGAGGGTTTCAGTTCTGATGTCTATCCCTAAGCAAACTGATTAAGAAGGCAATTATTCATATGATATGAATAATAATTCTCCATAAAAAAATTAGCTGAGTTTTTTAAACTATATTTTTTATTGACAAAAATTATATATACTTATGGTATATGACATGTTTAAATGCCATATTTAATATTTCATAATATGCATTATGAAATGATTAGACCAAGCTAATTAACATATCCATCACCTCATACTTATTTTATAGTAAGAACACTTAAAGTCTACTCTCTTAGCAATTTCCAAGTTATACATAGTTATTAACTATAGTCACCATATTGTACAGATTTCCTAAAGTTGATTCATTATTCATCCCGCTGAGACTCATTAATAACAGAAAACTTCCTTTTCATATTTAAAATAAAATTTGATTGGGAGGCGCCTGTGGCTCCAAGGAGCAGGGCACCAGTCCCATATGCTGGAGGTGGTGGGTTCAAACCCAGTCCCAGCCAAAAACTGCAAATAAATAAATAAATAAATAAATAAAATTTGATTTATAAAAATGTCATTTGCTCATTCATTTTCAAAAAATATGAACATAAAGCAAAATATAGTAGATCATTCCAAAATGCACAGTCGGAGACCAAGCAGTATTTGTATCTAGACTTCTGCATGAAAATGTGTGTGCATGCATATGCTTGTGTGGGGGCACTATATGCCTGAGGCTGAGTACTTCTGACTCTCACACATCTCCACATCACCTGCTTGGCTCTTTTTTTTCTGACCTGCTTCCTTCTAATCACTTTCTAGATTGCCTATTCCTTTACAATTCTTGATCTGCTTCACTGGAATTTGGCCCCAAAAGATATCAAAGGATATCAAGAAGAACAAGGGATATCAACTTCAGAGGGTCAAATTTTCAATTTTCTATTTAATATTCCAGTTAAATGATTGAAGAGAAAACTAAGGTTCCATTAAAACTTCTTTTCCTTCGAATTAAATGATTCAAAATATAGGACATACTGACTCTATTCTAAATTCTATACTCAGTTCATCTACCAAAATTTTACGCACCTGGCTCAGCATTTAACCGGCAGCTGTTAAGGAATTCGGCTGAGAAATATATATCAACATCACAGAAAAACATCAAGACCTCTCCCTTGTCCCAAGCTCGGGCACCCACATTTAGTCCTCGTCCACGATTAAATTCTTCATTCAATGAGACCAAGGTGTAATTGTGAAAATTAGACTCACTAGGGGGAAAGCACATACAACAAATGGTAAGTCCCATTTAAAATTAACTCTCTTCCTTCAACACAATTTACAAAGTATGTTTTACACTTCGAATATTTTATTATGTTGGTTCTATATTCACACAGATGAAGAACATCATCAGCTTCACAAGTATGATCATTAGGGACAGATATTCACTGCATGCCCACAGAAGCCAGCATGCTGATAGTCTGTGGTTCACAAAGTGATAGAAGTGGCCACTGCCCTTTGGGATCTTAAAAACTATTGGAACAATAAAAAATACACACATGGAAAAACAGCCGTCTTTGGTTAAGAAATAATGCATCTAAATTATGACACACACAAAGAGTACTCTTCTCTCACATCATTTGGGTCTCTGCACAAATGTCCCCCCGTCAGAGGAATCCTTCCTGATACCACATGTGAAGTAGCTCTGATTTCCCTCTTTTTAATCTTTACCCTCTCCCCTGGCTGTTTTCCTTAGTTCATGTTCTAACAGACACATTTGTTCAAGTGTCTCCCCAACTCCATGAAGGGACTTTGTTTTGTTCATTAATAGGGACACAGTACCCCTCATAGAGTTAAGAGTTCAATAAATACGTGTATTAGCTGAATGAATGAATAGCAGTTCTGAGAAAAGAGATTGTTTTTATCTGGAGGAGTTAAAGATGTTAGAAGTGGAACTTGAATTACGCAATGGTTAAAATGCTGAATTCAGTGGTGAGTGGTCATTCTAAATAATTATTCCCAAAGGCAAAGAGGTAAGAAAGTAGAAAGCATTTTAGAGAACACAGACCAGAAAAATCAGATTAGAACAAAAGGATCCTAAAATGGGAACAATGAGAGAAGTTATCAGACTGAGGAATATCTTCCATGCAAGGTTAAACTGCGTCAGAATCCTAAAGGCAAGGACGGTCTGCTAGGGCAGTGGTTCTCAAACCCACAGCATCAGCTTCCCTTAACAACATGCTAGAGATGAAATTCTCAGGCTCTATCTCAGATCCATTCAATCTGATGCTGGGGGTGGAGCTGAGCATTTAAAATTTTGCAAGTCCTCCAGGTAACTGTGACAACGAGGTTGGAGAACCACTCATACTGCACTATGGTACAGCCGAAAAAAAAAAATTTTTTTTTAAAGGAAGATTACTTTTGCAATAGTACAGGACAGTTAATGGAAAGATAGAAGCAAAGGCTCAAATAGTACATAAAGTAGACTTCAAATGCTTTGAGTGCCTAGGAATCTCCTCCCCATCTTATGGGATATAAATGTCTCCCTTATTTTGAGGAAACTGCCCATTACCACCTTACATCCCCCACACCAAGTAGAGGCACTAATCACAGAATACCTCTCACTTTCTACCCACCCCAACCATAGTAGTTTCCTAGGGGTGGGGACCAGTCTTAAACTGGGCCAATCCCAATACCTCCCACCCAACCTGGCCACAGTGATTGGCTCAAGAATGGGCAAAATGTCCTTCCCTGGGATTTGCTCAACTGCAGCTGGGAGAAAGCTCTTTCCTCTCTGATGGCAAAGCTGAGAAGTTGTGAGCCCAGAGCCGCCAACAGTCATATCCCTCACCATTGGAAGAAGCCAATCTGCAATAGGAGAATGAAGTCAACATGCAGAGAAAAACAGACAAAGAGACAAGAGAATGTTGATGGTATTCAAATCTCTGGTTCCAATCCCTGAGATGCCAAGATTGTTTTGATTTTCTTTTCCAACTTTGGCTATAACAATCCCTTTATTTCTGGGAGGTATCCAAGATTCTTCAATACTGCTCCTATTTCCTTAAGCACACTCAAGGCAGGTTTATACCATTCGCCACAGAGGAGCCTTGACAATACAGAGACAACTTTGGTAATACTTGTATGAGCACTTGGCAATTAGTAGGTGATCTAAAAACAGTAAGGAGGGAAGAGAGGAGGAGGAGAAATGGAGGGAGGGGGAACCAGGGTTAGGGTGGTGGCAGTAGCAAGGAAAGGACAAGAAAAGGTCCTGTGAAGTAAGTAGGAAATGATTAATTAAAGCTAATTCAAGGTAAAGGAGAAGTAAAAGACTCTGGCTTTCAGATATCAAGCAGAGGGGATCATGAAAATGGTCTTACTCTGAACTAAAAGAGGCTGTTTGGAGAAGGAGCTGGTGTAGGGAAGGGGAAGAGGTAAGTCATATTTATACACCTCAGGGCAGGGACTGAGACCACTCAACTATGCCCAGTCTTCTTCCAACTACCCTGGTCAGACTCCCCAGCAGTGTACTTGGAATACAGCAGGTAGGACTCAATGAATGTTAGTTGAGCAATTCAAGAAGAATGACTGATCAAATCTGGACTCTTAAGGAATGGCAACAACTAGTAGAAATGTAAAGAAGCAATTAAGGACAAAGAGTTGGTGTGGTTAGAGAAGACAATTAACCTACCAGCTTATATTACATCATATTTACATTTAAAAATACTTACATTTACAAACATAGCATTTTAAGACAGAAGTATTGGTTAGGGTGGCAATGTAAAAGAGCAATTAAATAAGATAACAGAGAAAAAGCTGAATTTGGCAGTTAGGCTGTACTTTGGGGCCCATCTTTTTGAAAGGAAAAGGCTGAGAAGCTAAAGCATTAATAATTAAGTTATTAAGGAATTACTAATTCATTCATTCAAACCTCTGGGCACTTACAAGCTGTCAGATACTATATGGGTTGCTTAATTACATAACTACTATTCTGTGAGGTTTATCTATGAAAGGACAGAAACATAACAGTAGCTAATGAGTACTACAGAATCAGGAGGTTTCTTAAGGAACAGAAGACCTAAGCATTGTTATAGGGAGTAAAGGAACCTGAGGAAATGGAAGGAAAGAAAGGTGGCAAGTAAGAGACAAGCTTAGGAGATAATGATATCAAAGTGCAGGGGATCTGATTTAGAAAAAGAAAAAGAAGAAAATACACAGATGGTGAGTGAGCCACAAAGGGAAAGGGTCCTGATCATGCCAGGATGCCTGCTAAACAGGGGAAGGGAAGTTGAGTCATATAGGATTGCATGTAAAATGAGGAACTTATTATCATCACCACTACCTATACAGTCAGCCAACTTTTAAACAGCAGTTATTCAAAATTACTAACTCATTAAATATCTGAAATTCTCAGTCTTTTAGTAATGTCATATATACAAAGACTTCACTGTGGACGTGGCTCACAAACCTTGTGACAGATTCTAGGATAGACTTGACTTTAGACAGTCCTTCTTTACCAAAATACACCACTGTGAGATGAATCCTCTTGTCCTGATGAATACAAACATCCCTAACAGAATTGAAAAATAAAGTTTGTTCAAGAAAATACATGAGGCAGTACTCATTCAAAAAGCAATCACAGAAAGATTTAACAACAACAAAAGAGGCATTACTAATACAGAACGAACTCACAAGAAGTAAACATAACAGTAGTAATACTGCTGAATCACTGAAGGCACCACAGCAAAAGCACAAGGTCTATGCCTAAATGAGTGCAGCCCTTGCAGGGTCATGGACACGGTCCAAAATTGTTGCCCTATTTCAAAACGTTTTTGTAACTTTTTTTCTTTGGGATTGCTCTCAGATACAAATAAGATATTTAAGGAAATAAATTTAATCAGTTCATAATGAAATAAATAATATTCAAGTTTTCAAGTTTTAGATCAAGTTATTCTTTCCTCAAAATGGCTAATTCCAAAATCATATCTATCATTAAGAAATAAATATTTGCCATAACTAAGATTATTTAAAGAATAATGTAGCCTCTGAAGGCAATTTTAAAAACTACCTTAGGGCTTGGCACCTGTAGCTCAGCAGCTAGGGCGCCAGCCATATACACCAGAGCTGGCAGGTTCGAATCTAGCGTGAAGCTGCCAAACAATGACACCTGCAACCAAAAAACAGCCAGGCATTGTGGCGGGCTCCTATAGTCCCAGCTACTTGGGAGGCTGAGGCAGGAGAATCGCTTAAGCCCAAGAGTTTGAGGTAGTTGTGAGCTATGATGCCACGGCACTCTACCGAGGGTGACATAGTGAGACTATGCCTCAAAAAAAAAATAAAATTAAATTTAAAAAAACTGCCCTAGGAAATCATCTCAAGTGATTTCAACAGTAAAACTCAGGCTTCTATTCTGCTGCAGAATAATGTTAACTAATCTTTTAAATCTAATAATTTCAATATGAGAATAAACACTAGGATCATGAAGCCTTAAAACTTGTATATTAAAGTATCTAAACCATTAAAAATATTAAAGGACTAAAATATGGCAATTATTAAATTAAGTAATATTTTCCTCAAAGTTATTCTAATGTGCAGATAATTATTCTTTAACACTTCAACATTTTAAAATATCCAAATTTAACATAAGAAAGAAAAACTTGTCTCTGCTTCTCAAGATAGATTAACTTTTTTTCCATTTTCGGTTGAATATATTTCTAAATTTATTTCAATTTTAAAACTTAAATCATTCTCAAGGGGATTTTCTTGGGAGATAGCAATGTTTTATATCTCAATATGGGTGGTAGTTTGAAAGAGCATATATTTGTCAAAAGTCATGAAACCTATATCCTTAAAATAAATGAGTATTGTTATATGTAAATTATGCTTTAACACAGGTGAATTTTAAGAATTCAACCTGTCCTAAAATGAATTCACTCAAAATTATAAAGGCAATCAAATTTAAGTTTCTAATAGCTGTCCCTCTCAATTTATTTCATAGTTCAAACTGTCAATAAAATATGCTATGCATGCTTAAAAATAAAAGGAGTATCAAAAAATAAAAGTTCCCTAAAGCCTATAAAATTATTCTGAAATCCTAAGTAATTACACTCAGTGAAGATAAATTAAGTAAATGTGCACGAATTGTTATTTTTTTAGGAGAATGCAGTCAAATCAGTAAGCTCTGACCATTACCTGAAGTTATGCATAAACTGTGCAAATGCTTCAGTTCTTTCAGCAAGTGGTACAATGATATTAATAATTGATCTAGTAATGTCAATCGTCTCACTCTTCACTTTCATGAGAGGTCCAAAAGGGCGGAAGAGGGTCACGTGTCTATATTCCATAAGGTCTGTTTTCTTAAAAAAGAGTTCATACTGTGTGCCCTTATCTCTCTCGGTGCGATAATAACCTAAAGAAAAGAGTTAGGAAAAAAGATGTCTCCATGTCAATGTTTACGAATTCAACGAGAAGACGGATTTTACTCAAAGATGAAAAGTATTAAACCAAACCTATGGGGTTTATACCTATTTGTGAAAATATTTATTCTCACTGAGCAGTAACAATTACCCTTTTAAAAGAAAAATTAAAAAAAAGTTCACTGCTCTGATACATTATTCAATCCATAAAATATGCTCCAAATGATAATTATTCCTTTTACATATGACTTTTTTAAATACAAGAGCATATCAACATAATAACCATATGACAAACAAAGAAATTACTTCTAGCAACATTAAATCCTGGACCTAAGAGACAAAACTTCTTTATCGTTGAGCTCAATAAAACTTCTTTATTGTTGAGCTCAACAAAACAAATTGAGTGCCTTCATGTCTATGACTGGTGATCTAAATATGGCCAATTTTGAGGAAGGGCCAGTTTGGTGAGGGAGACAGAAAAATAGTAACAGTATAGTTATGCAATACATGTAAATATATGTGTCTATATGTGTGCATACGTATATTAAAAACTGTCTATATAACTACATACACACTTGCATACATATTTTTTCAGTGAATTGATATAGATTTAAACAGTGATTTGAAGTATCTTTGGGGGAAAAACATGGAAGCCTATTGGGCAACATGATTTTTAAGGGTGAAGGAGTAAGATGTTTAGATCTGCAGAGTCTCTAAGACAATATTTGGGTATAAAACGGTGAACAAGATAGATTTGATCCCAACCCACCTGAGATTTACAGTCTCACAGGAACTACAAACCAGGAAATGGGCAACACCACATACTGTGACAAGTGCTATGGATGTAAAAGTGACAAGAGCTATCTCATACCTGGGGTTGGAGATGACTGCTCTGAAGAAGTGATACTTAGCTTAAGTCTAGAAGGGGCATAGTAATTACTCAGTTGTTAGCAATTATTCTGGAAGAGGGAGGGCAGTGGCACAGCAGAGGAAAAGTGAAGGATTGAGCATGTTCCATGCAGAGAAAAATCCTGACAGTGATAGAATCCAAGGAGAGTTACAAGATAAGCAGAAGCTGGAGACATAAACTAACATGGCTCCCTTTCTTCTTAGGCAGACATGAGGTCATTTTACATATTATTAGTTATCTTATTTCCTCTGCAGCTTTTAATTCTGCCATAAATCACAAACGAGTAAGAAGAGAAAAAGCTGAGCGTGCAGACAAATTAGACATTTAAATAAATAATAATCTGTCAAAAATGGCAGGAAGTACAGCAGAAAAAAGGAGAGGCCACAGTAAAAAGCCACAACAAGCACAATGCCCTCCTTGATGCCCTCCAAAGGCCTCAATGCATTATACTACATAGCACAGTCAAAAAACCCTTCTGTGATCCACTGTTGATAGAATCATACAAAGAGAACTTTTAAGAAAGATTTATATCCAAAATTGTTTTAAGTCTGCAATTAAATATCTAGCAGGGGTTATTAAGATGGAGGTGAGTAGGGATCTATAATTATTTGTTTATATATGTTTGCATATATATACATCAATCCACAAATATCTTAAATTTATAGCAGTGTTCCTTGACCTCTCAGTCATGTCCCATCTTGATATATAAAAATCCCATACCCCTTCTGCAGTCTGTATTAGAAAAACAGGCTATTTCCTTACTTTTTCAAATGCCAAATATGCTTTTCAAAATCATGTATGCCTCGCTAATGTTCCAACATGTACTTCTCCTTCCTCTAAAATGGAAAATAACTACTAGTCCACTAAATTAGTTTTTTACTTTCCTTTACCAAATTCTGAGGCTTTAAAACATAAAAAAGAATATCAAGACCAAATAAGAAAGGAATATAAATAATACACACATGCAAATATATACACAGCCCACAAGAGCCCTTCAACCTTAGCAGTTAGTATTCCATGGAAGCTGAGATTTAGTTTATTTCTTTGGTCATTATTCTGTTTTTATTATGATCTCATAACTTTTTTCAGAAAATGACTTAAAATTCTCAGAGGAATAAACTGGGTAAAAATGTAAATGTTTTATTTAATACGGTGGCTATTGATTGACATTAGCAGGATATAATATACCAGCATTTTGTCTTACTAACTAATGACCAACATATTTTTCATATTACCTTCTACGAAGTCATTTTCATTAAATATCAGTTTTTCTCCAAGAGGACCCTCCTCATCTTCCTGTTCATCATCTTCATCAGGATTATTAATGACCTCCAAGCCGGCTTCAATAACTTCTACCAATTCATCTCGTTTGTCTTTTCTAACTGGCTTTTCTTCAGGATGACGAGTGAGACCCATTTCCAACTGAAAGACTTTCATTAAGGTAAAACTTTCAAAAGGAATAACCCCATACTCACTGGGTAATTTGGCTCCTATGCTAACTTCAGCTTTGTCAATTTGTGCGTGAAGAAACTCTAAGAGATCACTAGGTGCTTGTTCTTTGTTGCCTTGGTAGCTTATGCCATTAGCCCCTACATTCTTTCTCTCTTGCAATGATCTCATCTTCTCGCTCATTTCTTGCAATTCTTGTTTTAGTTGGGCAATTTGGCGTTTCAGGCTGGTTGCCCTGGTTTGATAATGTTCTTCTTGCTCTTGTAGGAGGGCTTGATAATACTCTTTACCATAATTCTCCCCAACAACACGAGGAAGAGATGCATTTCCATCAGTCTGGGGGGCACATTCCAAAAGGTACATAAATAATACCAAACTACAGAGCAAAGCGAGGCCCAACAGCAGCCACTGGGTCCGGGTCTGAAGAATCAATCCTCTTCTAGGCATTCTTGTTAATGTGTACTTGCCTAATAAGATAAGCTCTTTGTTTACTCATACCTTTAGCAAAAAGTTATCAAAAATTAAAATCAGGATTTCCATAAAAGGTACCAAAATGAATCCTGTTGTAGCTTAAAAACTTTCTTTCTTCAGGACTCATGACTATTTGCAGAAATGAGAAATTTAGTATGCTTCCTGTATTGTTACCATGATAGATAAAGAAATCTGATCTACAAAATCCATGATATGAGTGGTGATTTTTCTGAAAGAAATAGATCAGAATCAATCAGAATTTTGTTTCCTTAAGTGTATCAAATTGTTTGAAGCTTCAGTAAACTTAGCTATGTGACTATAACATGTAGAGCACTACAGAGGTGCTAATATAATTTAGAATATTCAGTAATTACTGGAGAATTTTAAAAAATATATTACAAAGCACTAACATATTCTGTACAATACTTTTAACTAGTATGTCTAAACACCGATAACCTGAATCAAACAAACATTAAAATTATGTCAGAACCTGTGGAGAAAGGCAAAAAAAAAAAAAAAGAAATATGCTTAACATCGCTTGATCGCTTGTGTTATATAGATTCTACTATCTCTAATCAGTTGAAAATTATATTGCTTATAACTTTATTAATGTATTATTTCAATTAATACACTATTTTCCAACTAAAGCATATGACCATTTGGGAACTGAGCCTCAATAAATTACTTTTGAAATAGTTAATAATGGTTTATTGGAGAGACCTGTTTTCTTCTACTTAAGTATTCTAATTCATTAATTTCTATTGCTTGACTCAGCCAATCTAGAAGCATTAAAATTAAATGTGTGGTAAACAATTTTTTTCTTCTGGGTAGATACCTAGTAATGGAATTGTAGGATCAAATGGAAGGTCTACTTTTAGCTCTTTGAGTATTCCTCATACTTCTTTCCAAAGAGGCTGTATTAATTTACAATCCCATCAACAGTGTAAAAGTGTCCTTCTTTCCACATCCACACCAGCATCCGCAGCTTTGGGACTTTGTGATGTTGGCTGTTCTCACTGGGGTTAGGTGATTACCATGAGAACATTTGTTTGTACTAGAATGTTTATTACAGCTCAATTCACAACAGCCAACATGCAGAATCAACCCAAGTGCCTATCAACCATGAATGGATTAATAAACTGTGGTATGTGTATACCATGGAATACTATTCAGCCACAAAAAGATGGAGAGACTTAGTATCTTTTGTAGTAACCTGGATGGAGCCAAAGAACATTCTCTTAAGTAAAGTACCTGAAGAATGGAAAAGCAAGTATCCAATATACTCAATACTAATATGAAACCAGTAGATGAACAACTACACGCCCGCACCAGAGAAAATACAATTAAATTCAAGTTGGGGGGCAGGGAAGAGAGAGGGAGATTGGTGTGTTCTCACCTAACGGGCACAATGTAAGGGTATGTGGCACATTTTCTGGGTGAAGGGCTCAACTACAACTTGGACTTTACCTAACAAACACACAATGTAACCAAATCTTTCATACCTTCATATTAACCTGAAATTTAAAAATATTAAGTGTGTGTGAGAGAGAAATGATTTCAAAAGGTCACAGACATCTGGAAAACACATTAAGGAAACAGTTTAATATCCAAAGTTCTCCAGAAGATTGTTTGCACATTAGACCACATAATTCTTTCCACTGTATTACACATCAATAGATTTCCTACAAGTTGGAAAGGTTTGGAGTCTACATAAAGAAAATACATGAACATTTTAATCATGCTTACATGCTCTGAAAAAAATTAAAGAAACATTTATAAATTTACAAAATTACATGCTATCTTCCATGCTGCCACCAATTATGTGAGTTCTTCCATGCCTCTAAACTTACTAACTCTAAAAACAGATTAAACTTAAGAAGGCAGGGAGGCCTCAACTGCAAAGAGAACTGTCATTCTAACGAAGTGTTTGTTGAGAAGGATAATGTGATATGTCGGCAGGTTTTTAATAGTAATGAGATTTTTGGTGTAGCAGAACCTATCAAAGATCACTAGGGAACATCAGTCACTTTCTTAGTGATTAGGAAAGCCTGGATGCCTTCTGTGGAAAATGCTGCAGTGTGCATTTTTTTGCGCGGCACATGTCTGTATAAAATGTAGGACAGATTAAAACTTCTTATGGTTAGTAGACCATGGTAATAATAGTGGACTTAACTCCCCTTTGCCATTTATTACCTTAATAAACCAAATGATTACCAAGTATTTTGAAAAATTTAATTTACTACAAGGAAGTCTTTTACTATGATAGTATTTGTTGTACTAATTACAAATTTTAAGTGATGCAAAAAAAACTAGAAATTTTTCAGTTTTAAGAAATACAATCTAATTAAAAAATAAGAATGCAAAACATATATTAGTTCCAGGATTTAACCATGCCTCAAAACCATAATCCTTAGCATAACAACTTGAATTTCATCATTTAAAAGATAAACTTAGAGGGATCTCTTTTAATTATTTATAAGTTGTTCCTAGCTGACTTATTAGAGAAAAGGTTGTAACTAAAAATTTAGCAATATAATCTTATATAAATTATTAATGAAGGTATATTTAACCATACTAAAACTGTTTTAAAATTAAATGTGATAACAGACCTAACTGTATGTAATCTAAGTACTACTATCTTTTATTAATATGGTATCTAATATATGGTTTTCTTTATATAAACAATATATTTTATTTTTTTGAGACAGGGTCTTACTCTGTTGCCCAGACTAGTGTGCAGTGGCATTAATGTAGCTTGCTGAAACCTCAACCTCCTGGGAAGTGATCTTCCTTCAGCCGTCAGAGTAGTTGAAGACTACCACAGGTACAGGACATCACACCTAGCTAATTTTTCTATTTTTGTACAGATTGGGGTCTTGCTATTTTGCCCAGGCTGGTCTCAAACTCCAGGCTTCAAGCTATCCTCCCACCTTGGTCTCCAAACGTGATGGGATTACAAGCATGATTCATTGTGCTCAGTTGACAATGTATTTTAAACCAACGGTTCTCAACCTGTGTGTCTCGACCCCTTTGGGGGTCTCCTGCATATCAGATATTTATATTACGATTTATAACAGTAGCAAAATTACAGTTATGAAGTAGCAATGAAAATGATTTTATGGTTGGGGGGGTCACCACAACATGAGGAACTGTATTAAAGGATCGCGGCATTAGGAAGGTTGAGAACTGCTGTTTTAAACTATAAAGTACAACTCATAAATGGGTCACTACTAAAGGTTTATTTTTCAGTAAAATAGAATAGATAATATCAATGTGAATCACAAATAGCAGTAAGTTTTGTATTGCAATTATATATATATGATATGTGTATGTATGATCGCTCCAGGTACATGTATTCATACCTGGGTTGTAATCCAAAAATCCTGAAAAACACTGTTTTAAAAAGTATATATGTATTTTTTTACCATAACAGCATTTATTCCCTAAGCATTTAAAATGAGAGAAGCTTCAAAATGAAAAAAGTTATGTATCTTATTACAAAAAAATTCAGATAATAGATGTAAAGAAAAGAATAAAAGTTATTCCTAACCCCACCACACAGAGAATTAAGAAGTATTTTTATAAATATTCCATGCAAATCTTTCAGACTAGCACTGATATTAACTTCATTTTGTATAGGAGAAACAGTCCCAGAAATGACAACATTTAAATAAGGTTATATAACTATAAAGTGGCAGCATTAAAGCTAAGGTTATCTATCTTTTTCTCCCTAGAGGAGTGGTTCTCAACCTTCCTAATGCGGCCCTTTAATACAGTTCCTGTGGGTTGTGAGAACTGCCGCCCTATAGTTTTGAGATATCTTACATTCTATTTAATATTACAGCTGAGTATTTTCCAATGAAATAAAGTTATTATAATTACTTCAGAATGTAAATGTTAGTTGCACAGCTGTGTGGTTATTAAAAATGAAAAACTTCTATTAAAATCTTATGTGGGCTCGGTGCCTATACCAGAGTGGTTATGGCGCCAGCCATATACCCAAAGTTGGTGGGTTCAAACTGGCCCCGGCCAGCTAACCCAAATGACAACTGTAACAAAAAATAGCCAGGCGTTGTGGTGGGCTCCTGTAGTCCCAGCTACTTGGGAGGCTAAGGCAAGAGAACTGCTTGAGCCCGAGTTTGAGGTTGCTGTGAGCTGTAACCCCACAACCCTCTACGGAGAGCAACATTGTGAGTCTCTGTCTCAAAATAATAAAATAAAATCTTATGTGCTTAAATCCTGAATAGAACTCTGTCCATATTCTAGAAGACTAGATTATAACAGCTCTAAATATGTTAAGAATATTAAAGAAAACAAAAAAAAAAATTAAAGAAAACAACTATGTTTCTGTGGTTACATCTTGATTGCCATCATTCTATGTAATGTGTTTATATCATAAATAAGGTTCATTCACAGCACAAAGTTAATCTGAACAAACCTTCTAAGCATAAATGCAGATAGGTAAGTGTTTTGAGGGACAGAAAGGGATAATGTGAAAATAAGCTATTAAAGGTATGTAACACAAAATGAAAGATTTCAGAGTTGAAAGAAACCTTAGAAGCCAACAATTCTAACTCTCTAAAATAGACTAATGGAAGTTCCTCTTGTCGCCAAGATAGACTAATAGAGGACAGATTTACTCTCACATTTGAAACAACAACCTCCCCCCTAAAAAATACCCAAATACGAAACAACAATTTTTTCAAGATATTCAACATCAGATAACAAAACTAGATCCCTAGAGAAACAAGAAACAGGTGGTTGCCCAGCTTACTGCCTCAGTTTCGAAGCCATACAGGAAGGGAAAGCTGAGGAGAACCGACAATATTCCCTAAATTGACAGGATGGAGGTAACTGAGGAGACTAGGTTCAAAGGATATAGAACCACAGAGGAGAGAGCTGTACAAAGAGGGAACACTAAGATACCTAAAAAGACACCCTTTTAGCAAAGGCTTATGAGGAAATTAACAGGCTAAAAAAAGGACCACAAAAAAATTAGACGGCGTAGAACTCAGCATTCAAACAGAGCCAGGAATAGTACATATTCCCACCAGACATACTAGAAAACCTCAAAATTCATGGGGCCCTGGTTAGAGTACTCAGAAAAAAGTCTTACCTCAGTAGTGGGAAATAATTATTTCTAGACTAAACATGGCTCTGTCCTGCCAACAAATTTTAAAAGCAAGACCTAAAAGGATCATATTATTTCCAAGTAACAGCAAAACAAGCTTCAAGAATATATTTACAGGCTTGGCACCTGTGGCTCAATCCGCTAAGGCGCCAGCCACGTACACCTGAGCTGGTGGGTTCGAATCCAGCCCGGGCCCACCAAACAATAATGACAGCTGCAACCAAAAAATGGCCAGGCATTATGGCAGGTGCCTATAGTCCCAGCTACTTGGGAAGCGGAGGCAGGAGACTCGCTTGAGCCCAGGAATTGGAGGTTGCTGTGAGCTGTGATGCCACGGCACTCTATCCAGTGTGACAGCTTGAGGCTCTGTTTCAAAAAAAAAAAAAAAAAAAAAAATATATATATATATATATGTTTATAGGAACATAAAAATATCCAGCATTCTGGGTGGCGCCTGTGGCTCAAGCAGCTAAGGGGTGCTAGTCACATACACTAGAGCTGGCAGGTTCGAATCCGGCCCAGGCCTGCCAAACAATGACAACTACAACCAAAAAATAGCCGGGCGTTGTGGCAGGCGCCTTCACGACCCACAGGAACTGTATTAAAGGGTCACGGCATCAGGAAGGTTGAGAATCACTGCTTTATAACTAACCATATATTTACCTTTGGAAGTTTATGAGTTGTCTATTTATCTATGAAATTCCCAAGTTTCATCGCCTGTGGCTCATCGAGTAGGGCGCCGGCCCCATATACCGAAGGTGGCGGGTTCAAACCCGGCCTCGGCCGAACTGCAAAACAGAAAAATAGCTGGGCATTGTGGTGGGCGCCTGTAGTCCCAGCTACTCGGGAGGCTGAGGCAAGAGAATCGCCTAAGCCCAGGAGTTGGAGGTTGCTGTGAGCTGTGTGACGCCACGGCACTCTACCGAGGGTGATAAAGTGAGACTCTGTCTCTACAGAAAAAAAAAAGCATTTATCTAGATGTACCTCTATCAACATTCTTTTAAGACTCTCAGTATATCTATTCCATTGATAAACTCAGTTCTACTCAGAGAAATATCCTTGTTCTCTTGATACAAGATTTTAATTGTTTCCATTCTACTGTGAGTAGAATGGGAAATGTGGCATCTGGTGTGAGTTGGTTGGGGAGGAGAGTAGGAAGCAGAGGCTGTCAGCACAACTTAAGTATCTTCCCACAGCTCTCTGAAAAGGTATACTTCCTGATCATCCCCATTGCACAGATGAAGAAACAGAGATCAGAAAAGGAAGGAGTGATCTATATTTGTCAGTACTCTGTCCCCTGATACTTATTTCTGTCTGGCTTAGGCTGCCCAAGACTCTGCCTGAATATTCGGACCTTCAAGATCTCTGTTTTCTTTGTGGTTATTTCTTCTCTTTTGATTTCTATTCCCTCCTGGGACCCCTATTATATGTACATTGGCTCTTCTAGATCTACTTTCCATGTAATGACTACTAACCTACTTTCTATGTTTTAATATTTAAGAACTGACTTTTTTACGGTAGATTATAGGTGTTCAAAGGGCATGATACTCTACCAAATATGAGGATACTAATATTTTTTAAAAAGTTTCCTTCTGTTTCTTACATTAACTTCCCTGCTTCAGTGTCTAGTTCTTACATTTGTTCAATCTCGGTTTCTCTAACATGCTACTGATTTCCCATAAATGTTGAGTGATTTTTTTCTTATTTGTTCACATTATAAATATATTACAATCTCAGTCCATGTGGAAATTGCTATACTCCTGCAATAAATTCACATTTGTAACTAACCTAGTGCTTATGATGTAGCATGACAATAACAACGTAAGTTTACTGATTTATAATCCCATGATTCAATTCATTTTTAGTCATATCCTTTCAGTATTTCCTTTCCCCTAGTAACCACTAACTTGAGCAACACAGTATTTACGTGTCACACCAAACTTCAGAGTCAGATCAACACCAGCTCTAACAGTTAAACACGTAATGACAGTCTCACAAAAGACTGTCCTAGATGTGCAATCCAAGGTGTAAATAATGTAGTAATGAATGAATCACTTCAGTCTTGACCTCATAATAGTTATGCTTTATACCAACGCTTAATGTTATATTAGTTAAAATAACAAAATATGTTTAAAAAAAAAAAGAAGACTCCATGTTGGGTAAAATGTCATTTTCTGCTTACCTTATGACTCAGTCATTCTACAGCTGCCAGAAATGCATACAGATGCTAACTAAGACATTTGCAAGAATGTTCACAGCATTTTTAATGTTCACAATATATCATATAGGCTGGATGCAGTGGCTCATGCCTGTAATCCTACCACTCTGGGAGGCTGAGGTAGGTGGATCGCTTGAACTAAGGAGTTTGAGACCAGCCTAAGCAAGATCAAGACCCTGTCTCTACTAAAAACAGAAAAACTAGCCGGGTGTTGTGGTGGCCACCTATAGTCCCAGCTACTCTAGAGGCTGAGGCAAGAGGATTGCGTAAGCCCAGTAGTTTGAGGTTGATGTGAACTAGGAGGCCACCACACTCTACAGAAGGCAACAAAGTTGAAACTCTTCCTCAACCCCCCCCCCAAACAAAAAATACATCATATACAAAAACTGGGAACACAAATGTCCATCAACAGACTAGGCAAAGGTCACATAATGGAATATTACCCAGCAATAAAAAATAACTGATACCATACCATGGTATACATAAAGGATACCACTGCACAAAACATGGGTGAATCCCACAAGCAGTATGCTGAGCATATTGTATGATTCTACTAATGTGTAACTCAAAATAGACAACACTAAAAGCTGCTGAGAGAAATCAGAATACAGATTGGAGAGCAGGGGTACAACTGACTTTGAAGAAGCAGAAGGACATTCTTGGTAAGATGGAAATTTTCTACAGTTATAATTTGATCTGTATTATCTTGTGGTCACATCAGTGATATGTAAAAATTCGCTGAGCTGCACAATTAAGATGCATGCACTTCTTGTACTTCATATGCATTTTATACTTCAATTAAAAAAAGTTAAGAGAGAAAAATGTAACTTCCAAACTGGAACTAAAACTATGCTCATTAGGGTCAAAATTCTCTGAGCCATGCATAATGGAAATCCAACATCCTTTCTGCATGTTTTTAGTTGCAATTTTAAACAAATGGTAGAATAGAGATACAAGGCAAATATGATTTCTCATTTCCAAGATCAAAGTTACTATTTTAATACAATATTAAAAAACATTCATTTTCAGAAATGAAAGCCCAGCTCCTGTGAGTTTGAATGATGGTGAAAATGTCATGACATCCATGTATACTTCAAAATGAAGGGAGAAAACACCTCCAAGTTTAACAATTCAGGACTTAAGAAAAGCTTCATCAGATTATAGTCAAATTGTCATGATGTCAATACCATCATCACAAATAGAGGTATAACTATTGTACTTTATGGATTACTGCTCAGCCACTTGTTCAGGAATAAAGTAATTTTCAAGATGTGTTCTCTGACAGCTGCCAGAGGCTCCCGGTCCCACTAATTTCTCCACAAACGAGCATCTTTTAAAAGCGTCCGTTCTGGTGTCTGTCAGATAAAAAGAGGCTGCTGTCAGAGAAAACTATTTTAAAGCAGTCAAGAGGTAACAGCTGACTAAAAAGTTTACCCACAGAGAGGAGAGAGGGTGGTGAATTGGTTTAAAAAAAAAAAAAAAGTGACACGCAAACCAACGGTCTCTGGCAGCACTTTTCTCAGAAAATAAAACAAAACAAAAAAAACACTGCAGCTTTTCCCTAAAACCAGAGCGAACTCCGGAAGGCTCATCCGTAAGGCGGCCCCACGGGAACAGTGACCCCAAAGCGCTCGTCCGTGAGGCGACCCCACGGGGACAGCGCTCCCGAGGGATTCTCCTGAGAGGATGCCCGACAGCGACAGCACGCGCAGCCCCGGCGCCCGCACCGCTAGGGAACGAGTCAGGCGGGCGAGGCCGTGTCGGCCAGGTACTCACCGTACTCGCCCGCTCTACGAACCGCGGCCGCTGCGCCGCCGCCTGCTCCCGGGCCGCGGGCACACCCGGGCGGCGCCAGCGCCTCAGCCGCCCACCCTCCGGGCGCGCTGCCGCGCCGAGAACGGCCACTTCCGGCGCGCACGAGGAAATGAGGCGGCCGCTGCCGCGCGCCCCGCCCACCCGCCAGGCCCGCCCACCCCGCCAGGCCCCGCCCACCCCACGCACCCAGGACGCAGCGTTAGGACTCCGTGGTACTTAACGTACTCGTATTGATTATACACCTATCGGTTGAGAAAGATGTGTTTATCCCCAGAAACGATTTGTGGAGACCAGCCAAGTGCCGAGACTCATGCCGGAGCCAGCGCCCGCGGGGAAAGAGCCCGGCTGCAGGCTTTGTGGCCATCCCTGCAGGAGGGACTTGGGTCGGGGGTGGCAGCGCGGTCTTGCCCCGGGGCCCTGTCCTGGGAGCCCGAGGGGGCCGTGAGCGCCCCCGTGGGTGCTGAGTTAGGGTTGACAGGTATCCAGAGGTGTCCGAGCAAGGAAGCCCTGGACGCCTGTGAGCTTTAGGCTGGTCATTCCATTTTTTTCCACCTGGGTCTCCTCACATGTTAAATGAAGTTGAGGTGGGCATTCTGGAAAATGTCTTCAAGGTCAGATACTGTATAATTTCAGTGAGTGGGGAAAAAAAAGAGAAGCTCTTTCCCCCGTGACCTCTATTCAGCTGATTGTTCCAGAAACATCCCCTAGGCACTTTGTCCACTCTCATACCCCAAGTACCAGCCTGGGCAAGCGGTGCATGTCGGCAGCGCCCGGCTCACTGTGTCCCCATGGAAGGGTGACTAGATGAATGTTGGTAAGCCCTCCACAAAGATAAGTCTGTATCTGCACTCACCAAATTAAAAACCACCTCACCTCCTAACGTGCTGCAATGCATGGTAGAGACACAACCCTCTGCCAAGCGTTTTCTTCTTTCCTTCACGCGCCCTACTGACGCTGCTGGGTTTTCCTCCCTTTATCCTGCCTCCTTACTGATCATAGCGTGCCACCCAACCCTGGCGCAGACAGCTTCTGCCAGTGCTCTCTTTGAATCCTGCCGGTACTCCCCAAACCCAGAGCAGGTCTGGTCCTCAGGTATAGTGGAGAAAACTGAAAAACAAGTTCTCTCTGTGGCCTAGGCTAGAGTGCAGTGGCATCACAAACTCTACGGCAACCTGAAACTCTTGGGCTCAAACAATCCTCCTGACTCAGCCTCCGAAGTAACTGGGATTATGGGTGCATGCCACCATGCCTGGCTAATTTTTCTATTTTTTTTTTCTTAGAAGAGATGGAGTCTTACTCTTGCCCATGCTGGTCCTGAACTCCTGAGCTCAAGCCTAATCCTCCACCTGGGCCTCCCAGAGTGCCAGGATTACAGGTGTGAGCCACCATGCCTAACCAGAAAAACATTAAAAAAAAAATCCAACAATCTCCATTCTAATACCTTAAAAAAAAAGACAACTATTAATCTTTCCCATTCTCCTGCCTGCCTTTGAGTCTCTGCCAAAAGCAAGTGATGCCAGCTGACTCCCTTGGATAGCAGGTTCTGAATAAATAGCTTTTGCCAGGTCTCATCTGGGTGGCCTCCATTTTTTCCCACAGTTTTCCTACTGGCTCTAAGATGTGACTTGTACCACTTGTCATGGACATCTCCAGCCTTCCTCCAGTGGTGGTACCCAGAGACCCTTGGTTTATCGAGTTCTCACCAATATGGCTAAGTCAGCACTGGGTCTGAACTTGCTGTCTGTGCACTGAGTTCCCTGGCTATTGATTCCCAGGTACCTTAATGAGAAAGATTAATAGTCTTTTGTGGAGACAGAGTCTCACTTTATCACCCTCGGTAGAGTGCCATGGCGTCACACAGCTCACAGCAACCTCCAACTCCTGGGCTTAGGTGATTCTCTTGCCTCAGCCTCCTGAGTAGCTGGGACTACAGGCGCCCACCATGATGCCCAGCTATTTTTGTTGTTGTTGCAGTTTGGCTGGGGCCGGGTTTGAACCTGCCACCCTCAGTATATAGGGCCAGCGCCCTACCCACTGAGCCACAGGCGCCAGCCAATAGTCTTTTTTTTTTTTTTTTTTTTTTTTAAGGAATCATTCCCAGGTACCTGGGTTTTTATATTGATTCCCACTTCTTTGGAATGTCTGGTGGAATCAAGACATTTTATATTCATCCCTTTTTGCTGTTGCTGTCTCTTCTGTTACTGTTTTGTTCTGTGCTATCTAGAAGTTTTTTGGCCATAAAAGGAAAATTATATTGTGGAACACAGACTTAGGCCTTACAAGTCTGTTGTTTAGCTGGCCTCACAGGTCTGTGAGCAAGCAGTTCTCATGGGTCCAGTGTCTATTTGGACAAACTTTGCTGTGGATCATCAAGAAAACTGGATGAGATTTTCCTTCCACCTTAATTTTCCACCCCAAGAGACACGTATTACATTCCTACCCAGCATCAGGAGCCAGCTCACATGGTAGTAACTGAATTGAAATCCTCTCCTCATCCAGGATAAAACTCCAGCTTCTTATGTGTACTGTCTTTACAATCCCAATCCTTGTGCCGTCTCTGAAAGCATTAATTTTGAGGATAATTTGATGAAGATTTAACTGGAGGAACATCTAACTTGAACAAGATGGCTCATTTGAGGGATGCCTTAGAAAAGAAAAGGAATAAGTCTTTTTAGGCCCAAATGGGGAGCATTTTTTTGTAGTCAGAGGACTCCAAATCAAATTCTGATTCAAAAATTGCTTCCCTAAAAGATTCTTTGGCCAAAGCTAATGGCAATTTGGCAAATTTAAGCAACAATAAACTAGACTCATGTTCCTAGTAAGTCCTCCCATTTGCCCTCTACTTGCATCCCCAAATCCTGCTCTCCCTCTTCTCTTACTTTTTCTACCTCTCTCCTTCCACACATCTGTCCACTCCTCCCTCTCTCCCCCTGTTCACATCCCTACCCTTTCCCAACAACTCTCCTATGACCCGAAATGCTAGGGCCCTTCATAAACATCCATCCCTCCCCTAAGGCCCATATTTAAGCAACTGGAGAATTTAAACCTTAGCCCCAAGCTGAATTAAGAACCATAATTAATGGGTCAGACAAGATCAACAATAATTCATAGAATGATCAAGAATATTTGGGGGAGGCCTGGTGCAGTGGCTCACACCTGTAATCCTAGCACTCTGGGAGGCCCAGGCAGGTGGATAGCTTGAACTCACCAGTTCGAGACCAGCCTGAGCAAAAAATGAGACCCCCGTCTCTACTAAAACTGAGGCAAGAGGATCACTTGAGCCCAAGTTGGAGGTTGCTGTGAGCTATGACGCCATGGCATTCTATCCAGGGTGACAGCTTGAGAGACTCTTGTCTCAAAAAAAAAAAGCCTCGGCACCCACAGCACAGTGGTTACGGTGCCAGCCACATACACTGAGGTTGGTAGGTTCAAACCCAGCCCAGACCAGCTAACCAACAATGACAGCTGCAATAAAAATAGCTGGGCACTGTGGCACATGCCTGTAGTCCCAGCTACTTGGGAGGCTGAGGCAAGAGAAGCACATAAGCCCAAGAGTTGGAGGTTGCTGTAAGCTGTGATGCCACAGCACTCTACTGAGGGTGACATAGCAAAACTCTGTACTGTATATAAAAAAAAAAAAAAACTATTTTGGGGAAAAATATTTGGGGGGCCATACAACCCAGGGTTGCCTGCCAACTTATACACATGTTCATGACAACCTCAAATGCTAAATCCTGGACTCACCAGGAAAGGGACCTCTAGGGTTCCTCCGTCCACAGTAAACCTGAGCATTCACAAAAAGGCTCAAAACATAAAGCAAAGTCTCCTAAAAGCCATCTATAAAAGATTTCTGGAAAAAAAAAATTGGACCCTAATTAGATCATGAAAAAAGATGAATCTATAAGAGATTTTGGTGACAGGCTAGAAAATACATTGCAGCATTTGGGAGTTTAGGAAGCAGCCCTTTCCTCTCGTTTTGTCTAGGGGTTAAGCTTAAAATTGAAAACAGAAATTAGAATGGAAAATAACCTTTCCACCTGAACTAAAACACATGGCAGACATTTAGAAAGGGATTTAGAACGAAAAGATGACAGGACCCAAAATAAATTTGGGGCCCTGCAGATCAAACAGCTAGGTGTAGACCCATTCCCCTACCAGGCAGCTATTGACAAGTGCCCTTGTAGATATTGTAAACAAAAGAGGCTCTGGAAAAGATAATCTCATCTTACAAAAGAAAAACCCTTACTTCAGATCAATGAGCTGCTCTGAGGAGGGGGAAAGCACCAATATCCTCAATACTTTTAAGCACTCAAGGTGCGTGCACATATGTACAGATGGTGTGTTAGTTTCCTAGGGATGCTGTTACAAATTACCACAAACTGTGTGACATAAAACCATGGAATTTATTCCCTCACAATTTTGGATAATAGAAATCTGAAATCAAGGTGTCAACAGGGCCATGCTTGCCTGAAAGCTATAGGGGAGGATCCCTCATGGCCTCTTCCTAGCTCCTGTGGTTGACAACAATCCTTGGCATTCCTTGGCTTGTCACTATATCACTCCAATCTCTGCTTCTGTCTTCACATCAGGTTGTCTCCTGTGTCTTTCCTGTGTCCAAATTTCTGTCTTCTTCTAAGGACACCAGTCATTGGATGAGGGCCCATCCAAGTCCAGTATGACCTTATTTTAACTTGTTCTAACATTTATAAAGACCTTATATTCCACCAGTGAAGACTTGAACATTGTTTTGGGGGGACGCAGTTCTACCTATACAGATGGCAACCTTGTCAGTTTCTGGCACTAGGTACCGTGCTACTGTTTCTACACTAAGCCCTGCCACCTGTGCTCACTCAACCTTTTCCTTGGTGTAAACATACGACACAGTTGGTAAGCCTTTCAAATAACCCATGATGTCCTCCATTCCCCAGCCCTTAACTGCAAGCCTTGAGCTCTTGGCTACAAAACATTCCTTCCTGCTCTGTGACACCACCCCTGAACATTTATTTATTTTTTATTTTTATTCTTTGGCAGTTTTGGCCAGGGCCAGGCTTGAACCCACCACCCACAGCCCATGGGGCTGGCGCCCTACTCCTTGAGCCACAACCCCTGAAAATTTAATAGGAAGAAACTTAGGTTTTCAAATGGAACTGTAATAGTCAATGCAGACCAGAGCCTTTGGAACTGTTCGGGAGGTCACTCATTAGCAAGTTGAGTCTGCTTTGGATAGATTGTTGCCTTCTCCATTATCTTTGATACATGCTCCCTTAGATGAGGAGCATGACCCTCCAAGGTCTCAAAATTCTATGATACGGGGAAAGTGATTGGAGCAGAACCTATTAAAGTTCTAGAGATCCTACCAAACCATTAAACTTCCCAATGTCCCTTGAAGCCAGCGTCATTTGAAAGCTTTGTATCCAAAAGTCTTCTCATAGTCCACACTAGGCCTTGCAACACCTCATCCTGCCAGTACAGAAATCAAGTGGATGGGGATATCTATTTGTTCAAGACCCAAGAGTCATCAGCAGTTAGCCCTCACTACCTGGTAGTACTTATCCCAAATGCCATCCTCCCATTCATCCCACCTGAAGCCACCTGCTTCATTACAGTGGATCTTCCCTTGGCTTTTCTCAGCGTACTTCTAGACTAGAACAGTTAATATTTTTTATTGTAATAAAATATGCACAACATAAAACTTACCATTTAAACCACTTAAAAATGTACAGATCAGGGTCATTAAGTATATTCATCTTGTGCAACCATCTCCACCATCCATCTCCAGGATTTTTCATCATCCAAGCTGAACTTCTATACAGGCAGTTCCCAGGTTATGAACAAGATAGGTTCTGTAGGTTTGCTTTTAAGTTGAATTTGTATGTAAGTTGGAACAGATACATTCATCTACTACCTGTAATAGCCTCCATTTGTAAGTGAGAGCCATATGTCAGTCGGATGTTTTTATTTTTTTTGTTATTATTATTTTTTTGGAAACAGTTTCACTTTGTTGCCCTTGGTACAGGTCGGTGGCACCACAGCTCACAGCAACCTCAGACTCCTGGGCTCCAGCAATTCTCTTGCCTCAGCCTCACAAGTAGCTGGGACTACAGGTGTCCAACACAATACCTGCCTAAGTCGGATTAGGGGAACTAAGTGCCTGTACTCACTAAGCAACTCCCCATTCTTCCCTCCTCCCAGTCCCAACAACCTCCATTCTACTTTCTGCCTCTATGAATTTAACTATTCTGGATAATTCATATAAGTGGAATCATACAATACCTGTCTTTTTAAAAAAAATTTCAGATTAATATGAAGGTACAAGTGATTAGGTTACACTGTTTGCATGTGTTAAGTAAAGTCCCTATTGTAGTTGTGTCCCACACCCGGGAGGTCTGCCATATACCCTGACATTGTGCCCTTTGGGTGGGAGCACACCAATCCCCCTCGCTCCTCTCCTCTTCCTCCTCCAGCCTCCCCCCCTCTCCTGCACTTGAATTGAATTGAGTTTTTCTCTTGTATGGGCTTGTATTAGTTTGTCTACTGGCTTCATGTTAGTATTGAGTACATTGAATGCTTGCTTTTCCATTCTTGTGATGCTTCACTAAGAAGAATGTGTTTCAACTCCATCCAAGTTAATACAAAAGAAGTAAAGCCAGCATCTTTTTATGGCTGAATAGTATTCCATGGTGTACGCATACCACAGTTTACTCATGTATTCATGGGTTGACAGGTGCAATATCTTTTTGTGATTGGCTTATTTCACTCAGCATGATGTCTTCAAGGTTCATCCATGTTGTGGCTTGTGTCAGAATTTCCTCCTCCTTTAAGGCTGAATAATGACAGTTAATGTCAGTGCCCGCAGAGGCACCCCGTCACTGCGTGAATAAAAATAGCTGGGACATGGATGGAAGGTACATGCCTGCAAGAGGTGGGCTTCCCATAGGTGCAGGGAGAGCCCCAAGTAACCTCTGTCGTGGCCTTTTATTAAAGCATTATACAACAGGTGTGAGGGGCCCACGCACAAGGGCTACATGCTTAGCGATCCCTATGTGCTATTTCCCAACGGGTTCAACTCCCACTCTATTGCACCATAACACCTGCTTGCTAACAAGCGATCTTATCTATTAACGCATGCAGTTGCTTAAGGCTTGTCTCCGGGCTGCAAAATATCTCCATGCTTCAGCTACGAGATTGTCTTGCTCCTAGCCTCTCCCTCAAACCTGGGGCCAGGTTTGAACCTGCCAGGCTTGGTATATGTGGCCAGCACCCTAACCATTGAGCCACAGGTGCCACCACAGTGGCCACTTCTTTAAGCCTGGTGCTGGGTTTCCTACAAGTCAATACCTTTTTGCCTTCATCTGGGAAAGACAAAATACATTTGGACACTCATGCCTAGGGAGTCACTGAAGGCTCTACTATTTTCTTCTTTTTTTTTTGAGACAGAGCCTCAAGCTGTCACCCTGGATAGAGTGCCGTGGCATCACAGCTCACAGCAACCTCCAATTCCTGGGCTCAAGCGAGTCTCCTGCCTCCGCCTCCCAAGTAGCTGGGTCTACAGGCGCCCACC
>CAUYRH010166431.1:0-31895 GCA_963574655.1 Perodicticus potto | reverse complement strand
TTTTTTTTTTTTTTCTGGTTATAGCTGTCATTGTTGTTTGGCAGGCTGGGGCTGGGTTTGAACCCACCAGCTCTGGTGTATGTGGCTGGTGCCCTAGCCACTGAGCTATAGGCGTCGAGCCAAAGATCACTGTTCTAATAGAGGTTGGCTTCTCATTACTCTTTTCCAAGAGTTAGAAATGTAGAGTTTTACATTTCAAAGTGATTAGCTTGGTTTATATTATTCATATTAGTTAAGACTGAATATAACTTAAAAGTTTAGTGACAGCATATTGGCTAAATAAATGCTGGTACATTTATTCATGCAGAAATATTGTGCAGCTGTCAAAATCAATACTGTAGAAGAATAACATAAGAATATGTCCACAGTTTATCATTAAGTGAACAAAAATCAATGACAGATAGGAGCAAGACTAAAACAAATGTAGAGAGACAATTAAGGAACAGAATGGAAATGTTATAAACCTTCACAATATAGTAATGATATGACTGATAAAATGAGGAAAGGAGAAAGGCAGGAGGCATAAAGCAGTGTGGGTATGTTCATTTCATTATCTTTTATAGCCACAGGTCAAAATACAAGGCTGACAAATCAAGTAATAGGTTGTAATTATGTTTAAAGATATAAAGTCAATTCAATAAAACTGGGTTTGAAGGATGTGAAAGAAGACAGAAGTTTTATCTATCATAAGAAACACACATAAAGGAAAAAAAAACAACTCTCAATGAATCCCCAACAATAAAACAAAAGAAAAAATCCACAAAAACCTGGAGATTACATGGTAAAAGAAACTGTATAAACAGAAAGCATAAATAAACAAGACTTCAGCAGATATAAATGAGCTAAATTCAGAGATTCAAATAAATTCTCATAATGGATTATAACCTAAAACCCAGCTCTTCTCCATATACAAGCATATATATTCTCCATGTACAAAAGGAGGGGCGGGGCACAGGAGGCAAATGCAAAGGAGAAGCCAGGCTCCCAATCTGAATATCAGATAAGGATGAATTCAAGGAAAAAGGCAATAAGGAAAACTAAGAGGGCTTTGGGACAATCTGTAATATAGACCTAAATTAGACTTATATATTCTGCAATTTAAATATACTGCTCAAAAAATATTATAACCTTATAAAACCAATGATAAAAATATTAAACAGAATATATCAGCACATTAAAGAATAATACATTGCAATCAAGGGTGTTTTATTCTAAGAATAAAAGGATGGTTCAACATAAGTAAATCTATCACATAATCGACTACATTAATTGATCAAAGGGATAGATCATAGGACTGTTGCCCACTACACTGAAAGGGAACTTTGTGAAATTCAACATCCATTCTTAAGGGAAAAAAACTTTTAATAGCGTAAGTACAGATAAATTCCTAAAGATATCTGTTTGTCTCTCTATTCACTTATCTCAAAACTACCAACACACTTAATGGGAAAATACTGATGCATATTCATGAAAGTCATGAACAAGACAAAAGATTATCATTGATTACCGAGTTAATATTTTTCTGGATGCTCTAGCTGATGTAATTACACAAAGAGAAACAAATGAGAGATATAAAAATCGGGAGAAGAGGAACTAAATTATACATTATTGGAAACAAAATAATTACCTATGTGGAAAATCCAGAAAGATCAACTGAAAAACATTATAATTAGCAAGAGAATTTGGCAAAGGGCTGGTACAAACTTAATACACCAAAATCAATAATCCATAGCTTTCTCTCTCTCACACACACACAATAACTAGTTGGGAGAAATAATAGAAGAAAAGACCGAATTTACATTAATAGCAAAAGATAAAATAACCAAGAATAAACAGGGCATATCTTACGATCAACATAAAGCAATCTAGAAAATGCAAGTGTGCAATAAAAGAAGAGACTTAAACTATGGACGAGCTTTATTCTTGAACAGTAAGACAAGAACTTACAACCACCCAAGGGCCCACAAATACATGAATGGATTAATAAATGGGGTATATGCATACTATGGAGTACTACTCAGCCATAAAAAATGGCTACCTAGCATCTTTTTGGACAACCGAGAAGGCATTGGAAACCATTCTTCCAAGTGAAACGTTTCAAGAATGGACAAACACATGTACTCAATATCAAATTGGAACTAATCAATCAACATTTAAGTGTATACATGGAAGTAAATCTCAATGCAAATCTAGCTGAGGGGAGGAGTGGGTGATAGGCAAAATCAAAACTTTTGGGTAAAGTGCACATTATCTGTGTGAAGGACACACTTAACGTGTATAAGCTTAATCTGTATAAAAGCAAAGTATGTAAACAAAACATGTGTATCCCCTAACAATGTAAAATTTAAGAAAAAGAAAACTTATAGATATTTCTTCTCCTTATTTGTAAATTTAATACGAGACCAATAAAAATACCAAAAGAAATTTTACCTGTTCAAGTTAGTCTTAAAATTCATAGAGAAAAAATAAACACACAAGAAGAAATTAAAAGAAAAATAAAAGAAAAACAAGAAAGATAAAGAGGTGTCTAGCCCAATCAGATTTTAAAACATACTATAAAGAAGTACTAGGTGAAAAGACTGACAGATCAATTGAAAGTCCAAAATAGGCAGAAATAAACAAGAAATGTAGTGCATGATGCAGATGGCTTTTAAATTAGCAGGGGCTAGGTTATTCAATAAATGAGTCTGAGGTAACTACATACCTGAACAAATAAGGCTGGATCCCTACCTGTAACCCTATTCCAAAATAAATACTAAGCAGATAAAAAACTTAAATATAGAAAATGAAAGCAGTAGGTAAACATAGAAAGTATTTTTTGCTGTGTTACATAAAACCAGAAGTGATAAAATGAATATATTTGACAAAAAATCTCCACATAAGAAACAAAATTTGAACAAATGAGCAAAAATATTTGAAACTCAACTCAAAGGACCAATTTCATTCACGTATAAAGGATCCCTAATAGAAATCCAAAACCTCCCAACAACTCAATAGAAATCGGGCAAAGGCTAAAACAGTTCACAGATAAATATAAATGGCTCTTAAATTTATAGGAAGATGTATACCCATAATAAGAGAAATTTAAAACTAAATGAGGTGTCATTTCTCACCTATCAGATTGGCAAAGAATAAAAAGTTGGATAACACCCCATACAGGGGAGAGTATGAGGAAACTGGCATTCTCCTACACTATTGGGAGGAATATAAGTGTTAATGACTTCTGTACAGGGAAGTGTTTACCAGAATTTCATGTCATGTATCCTTTGATCAGCAAATCTTACTCTAAGAAATTATCCCATAGATGCAGTCACACATGTGGAAATGACAGATGTGCATTGTACTTTGCTCGTGACAGCAAAAGATTAGGAAGAACCTAAATGACCACTAATAGTCACTAGTTATTATCTATCCATACAACAGTATGCTCTGTAGCTGTGAATAAGAAAGAAGCAGATCTATTTGTGCTGATATGAAATAATTACTAAGAAATATTATTAGATAAAAAAGGGGCACCCAATATTCCTTTCTGAAATTGTCTCTCACCAATTCCTTTTATTTTTTTCCTTAACATTCACGTCATTAGATTCCATCACTTTTCTCCAAGCATGTTATTTTCTTTCATGATAATCATCTTTCTCTCCAGTGCTTCTTTGCCTCCACCTTCTTTTCAGGGGTGGACCTGGTCCTCCTTCAAACTTAGCACGATGTCACTGCCTCCGGGAATCTTTCCTGGACCCCACAAGTGGTTTGATAACACCTTTTTATGCTCTGGCCCTGTGCTATGGTCACACTCTCATTGTGTCTGATTACTGGCTGCCTACCCCATTGGATGGTGAGCTCCTTGTGAAAAGGGACCTCGTCTGTGTTCTCTCTGTACACACTAAGCACAGCAAGCGGTGTGGCAGAGTTCAGGTGCTCCCTAAATGGAAGGTGAATGGATGAACCAACCACAGGGAGAACCCACTCCCCACAACAGCATGTATCTTTAGAAAATGAAAATTGGGTCATGTTATTCCCTCACATAAAAACTTCAAATACATATAAATAACACTCAAAATTCCAAAACAGAGAAAAAAGAAAGGGGCAGAATAGTATGTTTAGGATGGTGTCATCTGCAGGCTTGAGAAAAAGCACAAGGCTTGTCCTGTTTGTACACGTACCCTATGTACCTCTTGATTTCTGAAATACATGCATGAAAATACTTTCTTTGCTATATTTCTAAAAATGTTCTAAAATGAACATTGTAATGTTCATTGTAATAATTGTTTTTTGATAGTTTAAAGAAAACTTCAAAAATAAATGACCTTTTATTATCATATAGTCTTTGTGGAGTTAGCTCATCATTCCAAGCTGTTTTTCTCCCACTTTGGTATTCAAAGTGAACATTCTGAAAAAATGGCAAACCTTGTTGCCCCCTTTAAAAATTGATACCCATTTTCTTTGTTTGGATCTAATAATTATATATTTTTCTATTTTAATATTGGTGATTTATGTCTTAGTCTTTACTGTGCTAGAGATTATACCAGGGAAGTGGTTAAAATATAGATTCTCAGGATTCTACCCTCGGACATTCTGAGTTGGTGGGGCCCCAGAATCTGCATCTTAGCATTACTATAGGAGATTCTTATGCAGGTAGGAGGTCTACAGACCACACTTTTAAAAACATTTATCTATGACTTAAGGAAACGGTATTTTCCACATAGAAGTGAAAATCCTACATAGGATAGAATTTGAAATTGATCTTCCTCTCAGATGACCCCGACACACACACACACACACTACTTAGAACTTTAGAAACATCCATGTTACGTCATATACATTGTGGTTCTTGGTGCACTCACCTGGTCTTCTCTCTTGCTTTTTGGGAATGAGGTCCAAGTCTTTAGCCCAATACTCCAAAGTTGTGAAATAAAAGTATATGGAATAGAAACCAAAACATATATACGGTGCAAATTTTATTTTCTTTGGCTCAGGGATCAATTTTTCTCTGCCAGCAATGGAAGTTCCTAGTCATTCATTCCTCCTCCCCTCCTCCAAAGCTCAGATGTGGACAAGCAACTGCAGTGCCGTCTGCTTAGCCTAGGGAGGGGTGCTGTTTTATTTTAAAATACATATATAAATCACTTCTGATCTCCGTCACTTATTTTGGGTTGCCAGAACAAAAAAAATTAAAAATCAAATAAAATGAATCACTTCTTATAGCTTTCAATGCCTTTCCCAGGACCTTTGCCGAGCCCTTTCTTCTGTGAATTTGAAGTGAAAAGAATGCCTGAAAAAGCAGCACAAGTGATTCAGATAAACACCACAGTGGATTTCCCACGTTATATAAACCATCAAGCGTGAGATGAAAGGACCCATTAGGTATAGTGGCAGCTCTATGCTACCCCCTGGTGGCAAGATGCTCCATGGCCTCCCAACCCAACCTCTGCATCCAGGTGGCTCTCCGGGACCCTCGGGCTATGCAGGAGCTCATTTGTGTGTTACCAGCAGCGCCAAGCCCAGTGCACCCATATATACATTTACTGGTGTGAGTGGCAGGAACTAAAAACATGGTTAGAATTTTACCTTCTTTTTCCCAACGGAGAATCACTGGCTCTTCTAATTGTGTAACTTCTAACATTTTGTAGTGCAGAGTTTTTGACTTATGCACGATCAGTCAAAATGCAAATGTAGAAGACCTCCTAAATAACCCTAATAACATAACCCTAATCACATACGCATAAAATATACATGCCTAAATCATCACTCATAAAACTCCCAAACTTCTGGAAAAGGTCCCTGCACCTATCAACAAGGACACTCATCCCAAACCTGGAAAAGTGGGAATGGTTCAGGTTAGCTTGAAAGTGATTGTGTCCCAGAGGTCAGAATGGTTCAGGGTAGCTTGAATGTGATGGTGTCTCAGAGGTCAGAATGATTCAGGGTAGCTTGAAAGTGATGGTGTCCCAGAGGTACAACACAGATGACTTAGCCTGCAGAGCAGAGAGGAACAGAAGAGAACTGAGTAAGGGTTTACCCACTCACACAGGGCTCCATGCTCCATATCCACTGATATTAGAAGAAAGAACCTCAGGTGGCAGTGGGGGGGTTGGCAAAGTTTTTTCAGTAAACCCAAAGAACTTCCTAAGAAGTGCCTGGAATCTTCTCCTTCAGGAGGTCACTAGTGACAAATCATCTTTACACAGGAATAAATGTGGCTCTACCCAAGGTAGGAGGGGCTCACAATGGCATTTTGGGATCCTTTCTAGCTCTACAAATAAGGCTCATTTAACAGCTCCTATGAATAGACAAAATGAGATAATGTGAATAAAGGAAAAAAACAATTTACTTGTAAGACTAGGACAGAAATGACCTCACTCATGCATACAGCTCTCACAGGGACTCCATCCACCTTTGGGATTTCAAGTTCTCTGATGACAGAAGCAGCTTTTAATGGAAGCTGCATGCTGGGTTAATGGTCAGGCCCTGAGTGGAAATTCTGAGATCAATGGGCTACAATTCAGGAAATCAAGACTGCACCTAAAGTTTAATGGTCCGATAAAAGCAGCAAATACATACCGTCCTTTCTTTTCCTCCCCGCCAGGCATTTCATTGATTCGCACTCAGCTTTTCCTAGAAGTTAATGCCATCAGTACTTGCAACCTTTGGGGAGAGGTAAGGAAAGGTGACAAATCATTCATGGAGAATCCCATGAAAGATAGGCTTAAGGCAATCTAGGCTCTAGGTCATAAACAGCTCCATTTTCAAAGATCACTACCGAGGACCATTCATAAGTTGAGTCGCTTATATACTTAGGAGAAGTGTCTACCTTTCTGGGATTATTAATTGGAACAAATTTCCCTAATTCAGAGGAACAGGCCTTTTGTTTTAGGAGAAAGTGAATTATATATTTTTAAAATACAAATTAATTCTTTCCTATAACAATGCTTATTGCTTTGGGCACTGCAGTGAAACTTTTGTTAGGGAAATTACTCCCTTACAGGGAAATTAAGAAACCCCTAAGAAAATAAATCAGAAAACAAAATCATACCTTAAAAACAATCAAAACTTTCATGTTTAATGGGGATTCATCTGTTTCCCATACTTCCTACACGTGCAGTTCAGGCAGAAGTCACGGAAAGCTCCTTTGTAAGCTAGAAGGGACAGCCAAACTTCTAATGGGCAAAGGGCTGGAAAGAAATGCGTATCAGAAGAATTCTCAACAACAATCCAAAACACAATGGGGTTAGTCAGCCACAAAATGGAAGTACTGAGAACACCCCCAATCCAGTGGGAGTTTGCCCAATTTTAATGAACCCAAACTTTTAACATTGTACTGAAAGAGGAAGGAACGCTGTAGTCATGCCTGACGATCGGGATTTACGTAATGAGACACCCAGAGGTGAAGGGACTGCTCACTCTAAAGCCCTTAGAAAGAAACAAGCCAAGAAGCCAGGAAGTCTGGGGTTCTACTTCCAGCCCTTCCTTTGTACACATTCAAGAATACTTCTTGCCTTGATAGTTAATAACCACTTTATCAGATCTCCAACGCGGATGTTGTGAGAGCTCTCTTCACAGCGGTCACTAAGACTTTGTCTCTTCTTATCTTCCCTGACCGGGGGCAGAATAGGAGAGTGGATGATGGTGAGGGCAGTGAATGAGAACCTGCTTCTGCAAAGAAGTTTCAGAGATATTTTATTTTCAATACTAATAATGACAGAAAAAGCAAGAATTAAAGCAGGAAGCAAAACAAAAACCCCCAAAACTTATGACTTAAGATTTCCAGGAAAAAAATGTTTTAAATATTAAAAGACTTAAAAAGAACATTTACTTTTACACATACCCCTGATGTTCCTAACCTTTATTTCAAACAACTGGATGTTTTTAACACAGACTTTCCCCATTGCCTTTCTAGTGCCCTCAAATAATCTCTTTCAAACAAATGAGAAATGAGACAAACACTTCTCCTTTCTTGAGTATGTAATTTATATTAATTGCATCAGACCCAGAGTGAGTGTCTCTTAGAGAATTTCACCAAAACAAAAGAGAAGTTCAAAGATAAATTTGCAACAGCAGGATCAGGAAAAGAATGTAGAAGAGCTGTGCGGTCACAGAGCTAATCTACACGCTGTCCTTTGTCCTATGCATCTGAAATCAAATCTACACCCAAGGGCTAGGAGGATGGTGCCCAAGGTCAGCTGCAAAACGGTGGAGCTAGCTGCAGGACATATGGTGTTCCTATGTCCCCGCCAGGGGTCTAAACTGTAACTCGCGCTCCAGCTGCTCTGCAGTCAGGGTGCCCTGGATGGCTTCACAGCCGGGGTTGAACACAGAGTAGGCGCTTTTCTCTCCTTTCTTCTTCTCTGCAGGGCCTCGTGTTCCAACATACATCCAGTAGAACAAGGACAGGACAAAATAAACCAGGCCAAATTCCAGTTCCACAAATAGTCCCAGTAGGACCAACCAGAGAAGAACCTTCAAGAAGGTGATATTGGTCAGGAAGGACTGGTCCTGGCACGGTGGTGGAGGAACGGCTATATTCTGGGGTGGCTGTGCTGCACTGCTCCCAGGCTGAGTTGCTTCCTAGGATACACAAGCAAACAAAAGTAAGAATAGAGGGTAATGGAGTTGAGAGATCAAAACTAATCTGAAAAGGAAGTTCTCATTGCTCTAAGAAAGCTACTGGCTCATTGATTTCTATTTTGTTGCCTTACTCTCTAAACAGTTGCCTGGAAAGAGCTATGTGCCCTGCTTTAATGGAATCAAAACTGATCAGCACTTAGTGAGATGTGACCCAATAAAAGCCGTACAGCATTTAGACAGATTCCCTATTCATGGGAATCATTTCATCATATTAGTCTGCTGCTCACAAGAGCTAATTTGTGCCCCATACAGAAACCCTACAATAACTGATAATGCAACAGCCACAACAGATGCTTCACATACAGAGTCAACATGTTTGTCAACTTGATTAGATGAGCTAAAATATTATGAAAGACATGAGTCTACAATGGCGACTATACCAGAAACAGGAAACAAAAGGCCTCTTAATGAATTTTTAAAAAAAGACCACTATTAGGGCAGCGCCTGTGGCTCAAAGGAGTTGGGCACTGGCCCCATATGCCGGAGGTGGCGGGTTTAAACCCAGCTCTGGTCGAAAACTGCAAAAAAAAGAAAGAAAGAAAGACCACTATTAAAAGCTATTACTGGGCCCTCTTACCTTCCCATCCCATGACCTTCCCACATAGGTCCCCACTACTCAGCCCAGGGCCCACCCAGTGTCTCCTAACTAGACTCACCACCTCCTAACTCTTCCCTCCTGAAACCATCCTATGTACAACTGCAAAATTTATTTTCTAAAACACCCATCAGTTTTTTTGCTCACAAATCTCCAACAAATTTCTAAGACACTGCATTTATCCCACAAGCAGCAAGGCCAGCACACAGGGTCCTGGGCTGGATGCCGATGGCAGGCACAGGTGTTTAGAGAGCTCTAGGAAGCTCTGTCTCCAATCTACTATTTTCCACACTTTTTTGAGCATGAACCACAAGAAATACATTTTATACTGACTGTACGGATATACACATACAACAGAAAGTTTCATGATTCAACACTTACCTTCCTTGAGAAGCTCTTTCATATTTCCTATTCTATTTTTAAAAAAATTTTAATGGCACAAGATCCTCTATATTGATTTCACCATCCAATAAACCAGCAGTTCTCAACCTGTGAGTAGCAATCCCTTTGTTGCAATGAAAATACACCCTTCATATCAGATATTTACATTACGATTCATAACAGTAGCAAAATTACAGTTATGAAGAAGCAATGAAAATAATTTTATGGTTGGGGGTCACTACAACATGAGGAACTGTATTAAAGGGTTGCGGCATTAGGAGGCATTAGGAAGGTTGAGAACCACTGCAATAAAGGGTCACAATGGTCTAAGAAATTCCCTGCACAATCCAACTGGTTTGGTTACTGAGCACCAAACCAGTCAGCACTGAGAGTCTCTCTTTTAATATAGGTCACATGTGTTGCTTGCTTGTTTATAGTATCATGAGGACGTGGAATGTTATTTTATCTTTTGGCATTTCCAGAGCCAAACACAACACCCCACACAAAGATTTGCAAAATGTGTTAGAACTTTAAGTTCATTTCTTTGGTTATATCCGATATTCTTCTCCACGTGAAAATTTAAAAGAGGAACATGAATATTGGTCATGTCATTTATGATGCTTCAGAAATTCCATTTTTGTCAGAACTTTCTTTTTTAGCAGCAACATTACAATTATTATCTTTTCAGATGGGATGTCTGATTGGAGAAACCCTTATATCATAAGCCACCAACCTCCACTCCAGACATTTCTTAAAGAAACATTCCTTTCAGATTTGGCCTGGGCACACAATACTTCTTGCCCAAGAAGAGGAACGCGTTGGGGTAGGAAAAGCTTGGCTTGTCTGGGAACTGGGCAGTGTGACTGCAGTGTCCTAGGTAAGGGGGAGAATAGTGAGATGATGGTGGTAGTAGAGAGGGCAGGAGTCAGACCACGCAGGGCCAGGCAGGTTGCAGGAAAGGTTCTAGAAATGGGAAACTGCTGCAGGTCTTAGCAAGGAAATAACACAATCCAATGTACACTTAAGACTACTCTGGCTGCCACATAAAGAATACACTGCAAGGGAGCATGGGTAGAAATGGAAAAATTGTTAGTCACTAACACAGGAGGCCCAGCAAGAGAGGGGCAGGCATTGACTAGGGTAATGACACAAGTCAGAAAGAAATGGTGGATTTATGGATACAGGATACATTTAGAATGCATACGAACTGAAATTCACAATAAACTGAATTTATTATTCAGGGAGTAGAAAAAGAATAATGCTCATAGCCATCATTTACTCAATGTATTCAAAGTGTGTGATCTCATGTAAGCTAGGAAGCAGGCATTATTAGTCTGAATTTACTAATAAGGAAACACTGACTAAGTACTTTCTATAAAGTCACACAGCTAGTAACGGGCAGAGACGAGGTCAGTTTAGGATCCTAGCATGGTCTCCCTCTAAAGCCTTTATTATTAATTAGGGGCCTTTATGGGAGGTGGCAGGGGAAGGGATATAGTGCCAGATCAGATGGGACAGGGGTGGGGGTGGGGGCAGACAAAAGAAACAGCAAAGGGAACTTGTAAGGAAGAAAGAGATGGAAATTCTTCCACCTCATTTGGAATTTGTACAGTTCATCTTCTGCTCTAAAAGCTGTATGTAAAAGTGTCTGTGGTCATTTCATCACATTAGGCATAGTTGGGAAGGCATTTCTTTTTCTTTCTTTCTTTTTTTTTTTTGCAGTTTTGGCTGGGGCTGGGTTTGAACCCACCACCTCCAGCATATGGGGCTGGCACCCTACTCCTTTGAGCCACAGGCGCCACCCTGGAAGGCATTTCTAATCCTCAAATTTCAAGCTCCTCCCCAACTTAAGGCCTTTGCACTTGTGGTTCCCTCTGAGAGGAAACCCCTGTTCTCCTTACATAACTTAGCTGTCTCTCTCTTCTAAAAATGTCAGCAAAAATGTGACCACATGTGACATGTCACCTCCTTAGTGTGGCTCTCCCTGCTCACCCAACTTAATATAGCACTCTGCTCCTGTCACCCTCAATTCCCTATCACAGTACTCTGGTTTTATTTTTCCTTTCATAGCATTTCTTATCTTGATGTTCTGTGTATTGTCCTCCTTCCCCTGCTGCTCCAAGCTCGAATGCAAGTTCTGTAAGAGCAGGACTTGCTTTGTCTTGGTCACAGTCTCCTGGGATTTAGGACAGAAACTAGAACATAGTGGCCACGTGACAGAATTTTGCTGAATGAAGGAATGACGATGAGGAGAAGGGAGAGATTAAAGATGACTCCAAGATTTTGAGGGTGATGCAAAGCTGTGCCTAACCAGGTGACTCTAAAGGAGGAGAGCATTTAAGCAGCAGGCCAGCTTGATCCAAGACGGAGGAAGGAGCTCTGGAGAATGGCCCCTGGGGCTGGGTGGTATACTGGGCGCTTGCATGGGATATGGCTAGAGAGGGAAACAGGTGGCTTCTGTAGGAGTAAAAGAGGTTGCAAGTATTTTTGTCCTAGTGAGGGACAAGCTCAGCACAGAATTAAGTATTTTGTTTGGGGGTACCAGAAAATTGGGGGAAGGGGAGGATGTGGATACTCCCTTATCAATGACTACTGAAAAGAAGTAATTACAAATAGAAAGCTAAAGAAATCTCTGACAGGCCACAGAGTGCCATCAAAATTATTAGGTAGAGATGGATAGTAAATTAGAAAAAAAATTTAATGAGAATTTTCACACCAGAGCAAACCCACGAATGATAACCATCACTGAAAATGAGCTTAAGGCAGAGTCACTTGGGGAAAACAGAGCAATTAACAAGAACCTACTGCATTTCCTCTCATCCTTTTGACAGGCCGTCAGCTTTTGAGTTTTTAATAATGAAACCTTTTTCCGAGTTCAGTTTCTCTGGGCCCAACTCAGTGATCTCACTCATATTCCTTTGGAAATGAGATTAGTCAAAAGCTCATTGTATGGGTTAGGTATTGTTTTTTAACTGCAAGGGGGAAAAGGTAAGGGAAACGGATTCTAAATCTTAAGCAATTGCGCTCAGAAAGTTCTAGTCAACAATAAAATTATCCAAAGACAACTGAGAGAAAACTACATGCAATGACATAGGTTGCTTGAACCTTGCTGCACTTTCTTTCTCTCTTCCTACAAGTCAATTGGAATCCTGCATATTACGGAGAATATGGAATTAAAATAAACATTAAGTTCTCCCCAGTTAGAAAAATTCCCTCAAACCAAATGTGCAATAATAGATAAATTTAAGGAAAATAATTTTAAGGTGAACAAGGAACACTTCTCCACCTGTATATTTTAATTTTTTAAAGGAACCTTTTGGCTATTACATATACGAGAAATAAAGGCCTTGTCACAGATATCACAAAGCACCAGTTATCCCTTGGTATGTTTTGTCCTGCATTTCCACATAGTCAATCCAATGTCACATGCAAGTCACCTTGCCATCTTACTCATAAGTGAAAACTGAATGAAGACACAAAGAGGTATGAATTAAAATCACCTCCAAATTAAGAAATTACCAAAATAACTAAGGGTGAGAAGGCTATCATGCTAATCCAATATTTTTTCTAGTTTTGGCCTAGAACATTCACTACTGATATTGAATAAGCTCCCGCCACCACTGGCAGTTACAGCTACCACACTTTTGTAAATTTTGTATTCAAACCCAAAGCGCAGGCTATTTGGACTACTGGCTGCTGCTGCATGCGCCCCAGGTGCGAATCACATAAAGCCTTAATTACTGCCATTTTCGGTCAGTATCCAATTAGCCTTCTTACCCTCCATTAGCAGAGGGCTATGGCCCAGCTTAGTTGTGGACAGATTTCCCAAAGCCACAGGCATCACAACTGTAACATCTCATTGTGAATAAATTCAAGGGCAGAGGTGCTTTCTTCCAGGACCCTAGACCCTTGCTTCCCGCCAGGAATCAGGAGCTGTGTGAGTTGCAGGCTGCAAATAAAATGTCAAAGCTACGTATTAGTGCTGACACACGTGGCAAAAGACTCGAGGTCCAGCCTACGAGAAGCAAACGAGCGCCAGCAGCCCCGCCCCAACAGCCGGGGCCCAGCCGGGAACACGCGGAGGGGGCGTGACCCGCGTGACGTCAGTGGTGGGCGTGACCGCTCCTACAGCGAGGGCGGAGCCCGCAGGCCACCACGTGGTGGGCGGGGCTCGGCGAAGGTAGGTGGGGCCTCAGCCAGAATTTCCAGGGGTGGCTCTCAGGCCAGGTCCCGGTGGCTAGACCTCTCTGCTCTCACCTGAGTGAGGCTGGCCTGGGCCCGGGCACTCGCAGGCTTCGGTTTCCAAAACAGGAACCGCTTTAGCCAACTTGGGGCCGCCCTTAGAGTCTCAGCTGCTTCCGCCTTCTCTCCCGAGGTTCGTGCGCTCTGGCTGGAAGTGCCTTGTTGGGCTTCCAGGCCGGCCCGTTTTCTGGCCGCCCGAAACTCGGCTAATCTCTGTTCCATGGCGCGCGCCTCGCGCCCGCTTACCCGGAAGCGCGCGCGCGCCCGTTGGGCCCCTTTCGCGGCTGTGCCCGGCTCTGGGGCGCTGTGCGCGTGCGTGAAGGCGGGTCTCTGCTGCGCGTGCGCGCTGTCGTGGTCCGGCAGCAGCCGAGTTTGTGACGTCGGCGGGGCGGTGTGAGCTGGAAATAGTCCTCTCTTTAGACGCGGGGGAACTCCAGGTACATTTCAGGCCAAAAGGTTAAGAATCTGAAGCAGAAAGGTCTGTCCCATTGTTGTCTGGGAGGCCCGCTTTCCCCTTTCCCTCTCACTTAAGGCTTCTAATCCCAACAGTTCCAGCCCCCTCTGGCCGGTGAACTTTCGTGTGGGCTCCGAGGACGAGCTCCCCATTGAGACGACGGTCCCAGCGCATGTAAGAGGCCCGTGGTCGTTGGGAAATACTGGCGCCAGTATGTATCCTACTCTTTTCCTCCCAAGGGTTATGCCAGTCTTGGGTCTTGGAGGGTGACCATATCATTGTTCACAAGGCCATCTCTGCAGACCTCTGTTATTGCTCTTGCCACACTGGCAGTTAACTGTTTTTGTGTCTAGATAGGTAAGAAACGTTACAAAATAAACTTTTATTGGGATGCAACTTAAAATACACAAGTCTTAGGTGTATGGTTCAATAACTTGTATCCACCTGTGTACCTACCACCCTGATGAAGACCAAGAACAGTTCTAGGACCTTGTCATCTTTTGTGCCCTCTCCCAATCAGTCGCCAACCTTAAGGACACAATTTAGGTCAGAGACTGTCCTATAGATTTTTAAAGATCTAAATATCTAACCAAGTGCCACTCAGAATTAAGACTCAAATATTTGTTGGATATTGCGTGGCTGAGTCAAGAAACTAGACAACTGTAATAGTCTTGTTCACGTAAACAGCAGTTCTCAACCTGAGACCCTTTCACAGTGGTTGCCTAAGACCATCCTGCATATCAGATATTTACATTACAATTCATAACAGTAGCAAAATTACAGTTATGAAGTAGCAATGAAAATAATTTTATGGTTGGGGGTCACCACAACATGAGGAACTAACTGTATTAAAGGGTCATGGCATTAGGAAGGTTAAGAACCACTGATTTGTAACAACTGTTTACAAGGATCTGCTATACCTGGAGTATTGTACTAGGCACAAGATGCTGGGGTGAATAACACAAAGCCCTCTGTTTTCTTAGAATTTACATTCTAAACGGAAAGATAGGCACTCGATAAATATATAAGTACACATGTAATGTCAGGTACTGATTAGTGCTATGAAGAAAAAGCAAAGTAAGGAGTGGTGTGGCATGGCATGGCCATTTAGAGCCAGTGACCAGAAAAGACCCATTCTAAGTGGTTGCCATATGAACACAGACCTGAGTAAATGAGCCATGTAGCTAGCTGGACAAGAGTATTCAGCCAGAGGAAACAAGTACAAATATTCTGAGACCTGTTCACAGAATGCCAGGTAGATTGGAGTGGAGGGAAATAAAAAGGAAGAGAGAGGGCGGCACCTGTGGCTCAAGGAGTAGGGCGCCAGTCCCATATACCAGAGATGGTGGGTTCAAGCCTGGTCCAGCCAAAAACTGCAAAAAGAGGAGAGAATGACAGAAAGATGCCAAAGACCAGATCATTTAAGGCCTTATAGGCCATGTTAAAGACTTTGTATAGTATTCTAAGTGAGATAGGACACAATTGGAGGATTTTGAGCACATGCTATGATGTGACATATTGGAAGGATACAAGAGTAAAGCAAGGAAAAACAGGAGCCAATACAGTAGACTGAGAGACTGGTAGTTTGGGCTAGAATGGTAGTGATAGAGGTCATGAGATGTGGTCAGATTCTGAATATATTTTGAAGATCTGAACCAACATGATGTGTAGATGGATTGGATGTGGAATGTGTGAAAAAAAGTTCATCAAGGTTGATAGATTTCTTCCATTAGCACTCTGCCTTGATTCCTCACCCCCCATACACACACCGTGAGCAACATGGTGAATGATGTGGCGGTCCTCTACTGAATGTGGGCAGACTGGGAGGAGACGATCATGGAATAACCATGGAAAGTTTAGTTTTGGACATGCAAAGGGTTTGAGATAGGTGCCTACTGGATATCCAAATAATAGGAATATGGATAGTGAAAATGAATTTCTGGAAGAGTCAGGACTGGAGACACACATTGGAAATCATCAGCGTGTGTGTATGTGTGTTATTGAAAGCTGTACAACTGGATGAAAACAACTAGAGAGTGAATATCAATAAGAAGAGAAGAAAAAAATTGAGGATGAAGCTCTGAGTGGGTTAGAGATGGTTCGTAAGACAAAGAATAGGGTTATTATACCACAGTGTCCTCTTGCTGAGAAACATACAGTGAAAATTTCTTGCTATTTTGTTGTTGGGAGTATGTCTACTTCTCTTGAGAGACTGAAGATTCTTTTATTGATTGTATTTCCCATTTGATAATGACATAAGACCTTAGAGCTATATTTATTACCCACGTCTAATAGACATATAGGATTAAGGTGTGCAGTTTGTGGCTTGTTATAATCAGGGTCCCTGACAGGAAATGTGGCGCCATCAAACAGTTAAGTAAGAAGGATTTAGTGACGGAGTTGGTTATAAAGGTGTAACAGGATGAAGGGAGCCAGCAAGGAATGAGTCACAGGAAGTGTCCCCAGCCTCTAGGCCTGAAGCAGCAAGAGGACAGAGTGGTTAAGAGAACCAGTGAGACTTGTAGGTAGGGAGAGGCCAGGAAATGAAGGAGCCTAGAACAGACAGGGAATAGTGGAAAGAGGATCAGGAGAGGCAGATGGAGACCACTCAGGCAAATGCTAATGTTCCTCTTCTATGTTGCTTTGATGACTTTATTTTCCATTTGTTTTATTTATTATTAATTTATTTTGCCTTGGTGTTTTGTAAACCTCTTTAAGTCCTTTTTGGAAGAAGTTGAAAGAGTTGAAAAAAGAAAACATGAAAGAGATGATTGTGAAACATAACTCCTGCCAAACCAACTTCATTTCCTCTTTGGATAGGATCGTGAGACTATCCAAAATAAGAGTATGTCTGGGTGCAGTGGCTCATGCATGTAATCCTAGCACCCTGGGAGGCTGAGGTGGGTGAATTGCTTGAGCTCAGGAGACCAGCCTGAGCAAAAGAGCAAGACCCTATTTCTACTAAAAATAAAAAATGTATAGCTGGGCTTTGTGCTGGGTGCCTGTAGTCCCAGCTATTTGGGAAAGTGAGGCAAAAGGATTGCTTGAGCCCAAGAGTTTGAGGTTGCTATGAGCTATGATGACTCTGTTGCACTCAACCCATGGCATTCTACCCAGTGAGACTACTGATTTGTGAACATTGATTTTGTATCCCAAGACGCTGCTGCATTCCTTGGTCACTTCTGAGAGCTTTGTAGTTGAAAGATCTCTATAAAAAGAACTGTGAAACCATGAGAAAAGAAATAGCAGAAGATGTTAACAAATGGAAGAACATACCATGCTCATGGCAAGGAAGAATGACATTGTTAAAATGTCCATACTACCCAGAGCATTCTGTAGATTTAATGCAATCCCATCAAAGCACCAATGTCATACTTTGAAGAACTTGAAAAAATAGTAGTTTGTTTCACATGGAACTAGAAAAGAACCCGAATAGCAAATACAATTCTTAGAAATAAAAACAAATCTAGAGGCGTCCCATTACCAGACTTCAGATTATACTACAAGTCTGTAGTAGTCAAAACAGCATGAAACTGGCACAAAAATAGAGACATAGATCTATGGAATAGAATAGAGAAGCTAGAGATAAACCCAACCATGTATCACCATTTGATCTTTGATAAGCCTAATAAAAACAAGCACTGGGAGAAGAACCCCTTTTAATAAATGGTACTGAGAGAACTGGTTAGCCACATGTAGACGTCTGAAACTGGATCCGCACCTCTCAGGATTGACAGGAATTGATTCTTGCTGGATAAAAAATTTAAAGTTGGGACAGGAAACAATAAAAATTCAATTTAAAAAAAGTGTGGAGAAAACACTTGAAAATATTGGCCTGGGAAGTGATTGTATGAGTAATTGCAACAACACCAAAAATAAATAAATGAGATTTGATCAAGCTAAAAAGCTTCTGCACAGTGGAGGGTACCACAACCAAAACAAACAGATAACCTTCAGAATGGGAGAAGATTTGCGTATGTTAGAAATCTGACAAAGGGCTGATAACTAAAGTCTACAGAGAACTCAATCATTAAGAAAAGGGAAAAAAACACCATTTATATGAGGGCAAGGGACTTGAACAGAAACTTCTCTGAAGATGACAGATGAATGGTCAACAAACATATGAAAAAATGCTCATCGTCTTTAATCATCAGAGAAATGCAAATCAAAATGACTCTGAGATCCTTAACTCCAGTAAGATTAGCTCACATCCCAAAGTCCCGAAGCTGCAAATGCTGGTGTGGATGTGGAGAGAAGGGAACATTTCTACATTGCTGGTGGGATTGCAAACTAATACAACCTTTATGAAGTATGGAGAATTCTTATAAAACTAAAAGTTGACCTTCCATTTGATCCTGCAATTCCATTACTAGGTACCCAGAAGAACGAAAATCATCTTACCATAAGGACATTTGCACCAGAATGTTTATTGCAGCTCAATTCATAATTGCCAAGTTGTGGAAGCAACCCAAATGCCCATCAACCCATCAATGGATAACATTGTCAAACTGTGTCATATGTATACCACGGAATACTATTGAGTCATTAGAAAAGATGAAGACTTTATATCTTTTATATTTACCTGGATGAAGCTGAAACACATTTTTCTTAGTAAAGCATCTCAAGAATGGAAAAAACATATATCTAATGTACTCAATATGAAACCAATATATAAACAATTACATGCCCACAAAAATGATAAAACAGAAATATAGTGTAGTAAGGGGATGGGAGAGGAGGGAGAGGGGAGACGAAGGGGGAGGGTGCTTGACAGGAGTAGGGAGGGCAATTGGCAAGATGTCACCTAATGTGCACAATGTGAGGGTGTTCAGCACACCCCCTTCTACAACTTGAACTTTACCTTGGAAGTGAGAACAGTGTAACCTAAAAATTTGTACCCTCATATTAGTTTGAAATAAAATAAAGAAGGGTCCCCAAAATTCACATTAATGTGTAAATTAATTTTTTATTTTGAACTCCTTTATACACATAAAATTATATATATAATGGTGTGCATATATAATTTACAATGTGTGTATGCATGGACAGTAGACCCTCTGTAAGTTGACCACCTAAGGGACTGTAACAAACTGGTTAATGTAGAGAAGTGTTGACATAGGAACTAGGCCTACTGCACTGGTTCATACTTGTGGTGCATGTTGGGTCTATGAAAATTAGATCAACTTAAGGAGATGGTCAGTGTAGGGAGGTGGTCAACTATGAAGGTTTTGTTTTACTGTATATTATATTTGTAAGTTATAAATAATAAAATACTGGCATGCCCTTTGGCCTTGTGAGTCATTAGCCCCAATTCTATACTCCTGCCTTCTATATCATAAAAGGCAGATTGTACTCCCCCATTCCTTGACCTTAAAATGCAAATTGCTTTGGCCAAATGGATGATGAAAGAAATTACACAAGAAATGGCTTGAAGTGTGTTTGTCCTGTTGCATGCAACCTCTTCATATTCTACATTGCCATAGGATGAACTTGAACAGGTAGCCATGACAGACATTTGAGCTGTGATCATCCCCTGACCTAGAGTCCTGCAGTTTAAAGCTAGCTGCCCAACTGAACCCAGCCTAAAATAGCTGCCCCTTAGCCTACCTTAAGATGTATGAAAAACAAATGCTTATTTTGCACCATTGAAGTTTTGTGTGGTACACAGTGAAGGCTAAACAATACATAAATTCCCACTACTCAAGAAAAAGAACATTTTCTTGTAATCCCCTCCTTTCCTGTGTATTTATCCCTGACTCCTCCTCACTCCTTCTATCTATTAATGTGGTAAGTTACATTAATAAATTTTCTGTTGTTAAACCATCCTCTATTCCTAAAATAAAGTTCAGTCACTTTATAAAATATAAAATTCAAAGCTAGATTTGGTTTGATAAATTTTGCATCTGTGGGTTTTTTTTTTTTTTTTTTTTTTTTTGCATTTGTGTTTTTAAATGAGATTTGCCTGTAGTTTTCTTTTCTCATACCGTTCCTGAAATGTTTGGGTGTTAGGACAATACTAGCTACATGAAATTAGCTAATGTGTGCCTCCTACCCCCCACCCCCTCATTTTCTAGAAAAGTTTGAATAAAATAAGAATTAACTCCTCAAATGTTTGATAGGACTTAGTAATGTCGTCCAGACCTGGTGGTTCTCAACCAGGGATAAATTTGCCTCTTTGGGGGCATTGGCACTGAGATATTTTTTGGTTTTTAGTTGTTATAGCTCTGGGGAGTCCTACTGGAAACTCGTGGGTAGTGACTAGGAATGCTGCTAAGAACCGATGATACAGGGTAGCCCCATAGCAAAGAATGATCTGGCTCTAAATGTCAGCAGTGCCAAAGCTGTGACATTCTTCTCTAGACACATCATTTTCTAGGCTACTCCTCCCTGGACCTTCTATGGCTTATCACATAAAGCACCTTGTTCAGAACTTGGTATGTGGTACCTACAAGTCTAGGACCAAAGACAGCATGTGGGCAGGGGAGTATCCATGATATATCCTCTCTCTCACTTTGAAAATGGGATTCATTGTAGCAACTAAAACATCCCACGCACACCCCCTTCTCCTGCTCAGTCTGTGTTCAGGGAAAGGCTCCAAGTCCTATGGAAACAAATTGTTCTCAAGCCAATGATTAAGAAAAACAAAGACATAAAAACACAAATGCAAATCTAAAAGGAGGCAGAGTTCCCTCTGAGCATCTGCACAATGCTTTAATCATAATAAATTAAATCAAATTCACTTGGATTTTCCTACCCTAAAGACATAACTGTTGAGCTTCTCTACTAAATTTTTACCACCTGAATATATGATAAATTAGTTTCTCATCCAGGAAAATTTTCATCCAAGACCCTCCTAAAAATATCAGACAGGACAGATAAATGTTGATCCATTTTTTAACCCTTTTTGGATAAAGTTGAGTTGACCAGCTCTCAATCCACTTAGCTGTAGCTTCCACTGATTACCTCACCCAAGGTATGGCATTATATGATAAGCCATAGCATGTCCAGAGGGGAGTAGTCTAGATAATGGTGTATCTAGAGAAGAATATTATAGCCTTGGCACTTTTGACATTTTGGACCAGATAATTCTTTGTTGTGGGGTTATCCTGAGTCTTGTCAGATTCTAAGCAGCATCCCTGGTCACTATTCACTAGTTTCCAGTAACCTTCCCTCTAGATGTAACAACAGGAAATGTCTCTAGTCAGTGCCAAATGCCCCCAAGGAGGCAAATGTGTCCTTGGTTGAGAACCACTGGTCTAACAACAGAAGTAAAAATAATAATGTCAGTGAGTGAATTGGGCCAGAAAAGAGTGTGGGCAAAAATATACCAGTTTGGTTTGAAAACTCAAATTACTCAGGAGGCTGAGGCAAGAGAATCACCTAAGCCCAAGAGCTGGAGGTTGCTATGAGCTGCGATGCCACGGCACTCTACCCAGTGTGACAAAGTGAGACTCTGCCTCTAAAACAAAACAAAACAAAAAACCCCCAAACCCCCAAAACTCTATAATAAAGTGTTAACTATTGGGGGTAGGGGTGTATGGGAGTCATTCTGTGTGTCTCCAGAGGGCAGAACTAATTTGGAAATTAAAAAGTGAAAAGTGTGTAATCTAAAAATAAAGGAATATTTTGACTTCTCAATTATTCCAGCAACTGGATGTGCTGCCTTACTGAGCAGTGAGTTCCCTGACACTAGCAGTATTCAAGTGATGCTGACTAGCAGGTTGTTGGGATGCTGTAGTGGTGAACTGAAGAGAGATTTCACCAACCTAGATGATTACCAAATTCCTTCCAGTTGGAGCACTTTCTGTTTCAGTCCAAATAAACTGGGAGGAGAGAATGGAAGGCTTTGGGGCATCAGGCTAAGAGTGTGGTACGTATGTACTAGCAAAACTGCTCGTGTCTCACTATTGCTGTGCGTGCCGGTGACTCATTTCTGCAAGCACCTTGGGCCTTCCTCTGACTGCAGGAGTATGTTCAATTAGTGCATGAGGCAGATTAGGAGTGGTGGGAGATTTACTGCCTCCACTCCTGAAATAGCCTTCAACCCACTTTGGATGGGAGTCAGTGGGTGAATACCCCAGATCTCTCACTCTTCATGCGGGATGCCTCTGAGGTCTGTTGCACAGAGTCTGCCGAGGGGCTTCAACGGCAGTGAGCCTCAGTTCCCCACAGCAGCACCTGCTCATTGACATGCCTTCTCTCACCTTTCTTTCCTTTCCTATCTCACTTCCCTGCTCCCCCTGGCAGCGCTCCCTGGAATCACTTCCCCAGCAAAACCTCTGGCATTTGAATCTTTATCTCAGAGTCTTCCAAGAGAATCTAAGCTGAAGCTGTGCAAGACATAAGCAAAGTCTATGGACTTGCAGAAAGGGAAGTAAATGAGAGGGGTGGCTGGCATTTCACATTTACAAAACCGCTTGAAATTCGAAGCAAGCAGAGCAGTGCTTTAGACTGTCACAGCCCACAGCGAAGGATGTTTGCAGATGATAATAAAGTTAGGAGAAAGGAAGGGGAGAGCAACAGGGCTTCAAAGGAAGCAGCTTGTTCGGGATCACTCCTGGGAACATGATTTGACCTTCACTTTGTATTGACTTATTCACTGGTCAGGGTCCTAGAACAACTGATCCAGTCATTCCATGATCCTGTCTTCCAAGGACTTATCATTCAGTTAGCAAATCTTGATTGAACACCTGCTATATGCCAGGCTTAGAGGATGCAGAGATGAGCAAAATATCCCTCTGACCCTTAGGAGTTCAAGGTCTAATAGGGAAGGAAGACCTGTTAATAGATAATTACCACCCAGAGGTCTGAGGGAGCAGAAGAGGAGCACTAATTATGGCTAGCTGGGAGTTCTTCAGGCTTAAAAAGGGGGAAACTGAGACCCAGAGGGAAAGCTGATGAGGTTATATAATTACTGGGCATTGCTATAGACAGTAAATATTTCTGGTAATAGTTCAACATTTTTGGTGTTTGTGTGAAAGGTACTGCTTCTTAACCTTTCTGCCCCTACCTGCTCTTGGCCTGATGGTCACAACTGCTTTTGTCTGACAGCCACTGCTGGCTTGCACTTTGCCTTTTTGTGTCTCTGCCAACTACAGTGATCTTATGTTGGAAGAGCTCAGAAGTCTTAGAGAAGAATCTCTTTGCAAGTTGACAATGCATGTAAAGAAAGCCACCAGTGTGTGTTTCCCAGGAGCCTGCTTCTCCTTGGTTTATATGGGAGTAAAGTAAAAAGAAAAAAAGGAATATTTTGACTTCTCAATATAGGCAAACTTTTGCCCTATAAAGTCCTTGGAAGAAATGGACCATTTTACGAAAATATATGCATGTGTGCCCAGAGCAGTATATTTTCTGATTCTTGACAAAATCAGCTGCTCAGCCACCTCCTTTGAAACTTTTGCTTTAGCCCTTTCTTTTCTCTCAACCATTGACTTTCCGGAGTCCTATCTGGGACCCAAGTGGACCCATCTTCCATACTAACAGCATTAGCTGCCGCTGAGGTTCAGAGGCAAAGCTGGCCCCTTCTGTGTGACTTAGCAGCAGGAATGCTGCTTGGCTGCAATGGCCCCTGACTCTGGTCTTTCATGGAAAGCTCATCTGTTAGTCATTTCAGTACTCTGCACGCTGGGGAGTCATTATTAGGGTCTATGGATGTGATGTAGGGGAAGTGAGGCGATTCCTATCCAGGATTAAGCCTCCTTCCCACTGCGTGTTACTTTTTCTAGACTGGCTTCCTATGGAAAGATTTTTTTATCTCTGAGTTCATACTTTAAAATTTTTTTTTTAACTTTGAAGATCAATTAAGTCATTAAGTACTTATCTTTGGCTCCAGGCTCCTCTTCTCACCCAGAGCTGCTAAAGATATGGCAGGTTCCATTGTGGGGGGGTTTCATGGTGAAGGACTCCATGATTGAGAGCTCCATGGTGGGGGTTTCTATGGGAGGAGGAGTTCCATGGTGGGGGCTCCATGGAGAAGGATTCTGTGTTGAGGGGTTTTGTGGTAAGGGATTCCATGGTTGGGAGCTCCATGGTGGGGGTCTCACAGTGAGAGGTTCCATGGTGGGGCTCCATGATGAGGCGGTTCCATGGTAGGGAGCTCCATGGTGGGGGTTCCACAGTGAGATGTTCCATGGTAGGGGTCCAAGATGAGGAGGTTCCATGGTAGGGGGCTCCATGGTGGGGGGCTCCATGGTGGGGGTCTCACAGTGAGATGTTCCATGGTAGGGACTCCATGGTTGGGAGCTCCATGGTAGAGGACTCCATGAGGGGGGGACTCCATGGTGGGGGATTCCATGGTGGAGATTCCATGGTGAGGGTTCTGTGGTTGAGGGTATCATGGTGAGGGATTCCCTGGTGGGGACTTTATAGCGGGGCTTTCCATGGTGAAGAGTTCCATAATGAGGGCTCTGTGGTGGGAGGTTCTCTGATTGGAGCATTCATCACACCACCACATCTCTTTTCCCACACAAACCCCACTCCTAAGCCCCAGCCTCATTACTTCCCACTGCCCATTCTTACCCTACTCCTTAGCATTACTAAAATACAATTTTTTGCCTCTGCCCACACTTCTTTCCATTCTTCACTTCCTCACCTACTGAGTGCCACATAGTTTGCTTATATCTCTCTTTCTCTAGGAAGATGGGGTTTGTTTCTTTAGGTAAGCTTTCCCATCCCCAAAGCTCACCTAATCCGTATCACTTGTATTACAATGGCTGGTTTTCTGGTTGATAGGATATCATTTCAGATTTCTGAATAAAGACCAAAAATAATAGTGAATGAAATAGAAGTTTGTTTTCCTTTCAGGTGTTACATGAGAGTGCCATTTGGCCCATACTATCTTGTTGCTCTTCCCTAGGATGTTGGCCAGCATGATACAAGTTGCCTCACAACCACATCAGAATCCCAGCCTGCCTTCATTCCAAAGCTAGCCTTTAACCACTGGGCAATATTGCCTCTATTCATGAAACAGCTCATTGCTGACTGGGGAAGGAGGATAGAAATAAAATTAGAAGAGTTCAAGGATAGTGGGAGACATTTGAGTGCCTGGTGAGAGGAGGGGGAAAATGAAATCATGAAGGTTGGATCTTAATGTGCAAGACTTGAATGTCATAAATACTTACAATGATGATTGTGTCCTTCATTGTCAAAGAGTGTCATCTCTTATGCATATACTCCAAAACTCATAACCTTTGAGGTGGGAATCAGCTCCAAGTGCCTCTGAAAATCTCCTAAATATTTCTTACATAATTTTTGGAAGACATGGGTCGGATCTCTCCAAAGAGAAATGGAGTAAAGAAGCTGAGAGTCAATGAATGATTGACTTGTAAAGCAGGGGCCCATGGACCTGAGACATCCACCTTCAGAATGATCATCAGAATTGCCTTGGCACTTTACTAATAAAAGAAACAAGATCCTGAGCCCATCTGTGGTCCCTTGAATCTCCAGGATGGAACTCTCAGGGACCTGTATATCTTTGTAAACTTCCCCCCAGAGACTCTTATGAGGAGCTTGGTGTGGGCACCTTTGCACTTACACCCATCACTTCCTTTTATTTATTCTAACTGAAGACTCACCAAATGAACTTCTTTTTCTTTCATGGTGAAAGCATTTTTTTTTTTTTTGAGACAGAGTCTGTTGCACTGGGTAGTGTGCTGTGGTGTCACAGCTCACAGCAACCTCAAACTCTTGGGCTTCAGCGATTCTCTTGCCTCAGCCTCCCAAGTAGCTGGGACTACAGGTGCCCGCCATAACACCTGGCTATTTTGTTGTTGTTGTTGCATTTGTCATTGTTGTTTTAGCTGGCTGGTTTCAAACCCACCAGCGTTGGTGTATGTGGCTGGCGCCCTACCCACTGAGCTATAGGCACCGCCTGTGAAAGCATTTTTATGTGATTTTTATGGCAGAGTGATTCCTATTTGGACTTCTGTCTGAATTCTAAGCCCCAAGTTATTGCAAATTCCAAAACATTTTGAACCTTCTTCAAGCCTGCTTAGTGGCGAGTCTATATACTGGAAGCTTAAATTCAGAGCTGAAATTCAAAGCTTTGGTTAACCATGCACCCAAACCACTGTACATCTTGTAAAGGAGTTTGGGGAATTGTTAGACCTCAGAATTTCAAGTGGACCCTGATAGAATTTCTTCTTAGCTCTGACCATCCATCTCCCATGATTCCTGACTCAGTAATCCCCTGGACCAAGCCTTCTGTCTTCAGGAAATTATCCAGCAGCACTTGAGCCCTATGGTAAGAATAAAAGATTTATTTAATAGCTTCATGATATATACAACATCTCACGTAAGACTCCTTGACGTGGTGGGGATATTTGCATTATCAGTCCTGGTTTATAGATGAAGAATTTGAAGCTCAGAGAAGGAGTAGAACTGGATTTCAAACTTAAATCTGTTTGAGTCCAAATTCTGAGTTACTTAACTACTCCCAGTGGGATGTGTGTGTGTGTGTGTGTGTGTGTGTGTGTGTGTGTGTGTGTGTGTGAGAGAGAGAGAGAGAGAGAGAGAGATAAAGGTAGAGATAGAGTGAAAGAAAGAGAGACAGAGAATAGAGGTGGAGGGACAAAGCGTTTCCTTGTTGGGCTGCTGCCTATTTTCCTCTTCTGGACTCCTACCCCCTTCACACTCTTACACCAACAGCAGCCAATACAGGAAAAGCTTTTGATGCTCCAAGGCAAACTTTAGCAGATAAAGTTGAGCTCCTTTTGCAGAAACTAGTTTCTCTGCTGCATCATTTCAGAGTCTCTGTGGACCCGCAAATATCATTTTCAGCTAATCATGTATGCACCAGACAGTTATGATATACAATAAATGATTAACATATTCAGCCAATTCCCTAGAAGACAATTCACCAAATTTATTGGAAGCCACTTTTATTTTAGCGCACAGATTCCCTTTTCCTATACATTCTTCCTTTGCTGATTCACTCAGTATTGTGCCTGAATCGTTTGGATTTTCTAACTCAACAGAGCTGAATGGGAGCAGTCAAGGCCCATGAGTACTGCTGGGAAAATGGCCGGTTTGACTCATGAGAGGTACGGCCAGCACTCTTTGGGATCAGAACGATTCTAAAGCTGAGGCACTTGATAAAAATAGCTGTCACATTTGGTTCAAGGCCTCCCTTGGAGATTGAGTTCATCCTCCCAAATGCTATTATTTGCTGATAGGAGGAGAATTATACAGGATCCCTTGGACCGTAGCAATTAGAGTGAATTCTCCTACGGCAGGCTTGACCCTCCAGAGTATTAATTGGTTTAATGCAGAGTGGTTTAAAATAACTCACTCTTCCACAGGCTAATCTCTCATTTCCTGGAACAGATTGAATCATTTGAAAACAAGCCATTGAGAGAGTTCTTTCTCACTCAGCCCTGGGTTTATAGCAGATCCTTCTAGAAGAGAGAGGCTCATGTGAGGATGGGGTCAGGGGGAGCTGGCTGTGTCTGTTGTGTGGATTACAAAATATTTTTTAAAGTCTAGACAGACTTTTTTTCATCCTTGTCTTCAAAACTGGATTGATGAACCCAAGATAATGTGCATTAAGAAAATCATGGTGGCCATGCCCAGTGGTTCATGCCTGTAGTCCCAGTACTTTGGGAGGTCAGCGTCGGGGGATCCCTTCAGTCCAGGAGTTCAACACTAGCCTGAGCAATACAGTGAGACCCCATCTCTACAAAAAATAAGAAAAATTATCCAGGCACAGTGGCATGGGCCTGTAGTCCCAGCTACTTGAGAGGCTGAGGCTGGAGGATTGCTTGAGCCCAGGAATTTGAGGTTACTATGAGCTAAAATTGTGCCACTACACTTTAACTTGGGTGACAGAGTGAGACTTTGTCTCTAAAAAATAAATAAAAAATAACAAATCATTTCTATACCACTTAGTGCTGAATAGCTAAAAAATAATGTCAGCCAAGTGTACCTGTGTGGAAAGGGCACTAGGATACAAGTTCTTGTCCCCACCCTATAACAATCTAGCTCATTTTTCTCATCTGTAAAATGAACCAATTGGACTCATTGTTTCCCAAAGACTTAAACAGATCGAAGAACATTTTGATTAAATCCATTCTGTTATTCTAAAACAGAATTTCCCAACTCTGGCATGAAATGGATTTTGGGCCAGGTGATTCTTTTTCCAAGGGGCTGTCATGTGTATTGCAAGATATTTAGGAGCATCCACAGCCTCTGCCCACTGGATATCAGGAGCGTCTGTCCCCTCCATTGCAGCAGCAAAAATTATTTCCAGACATTGACAAATGTCTCTTAGGGAGCGAAATTGCCCCTGGTTGAAAGCCACCTTCTAGAGCTCCTCATTCCCCACATAAAAGGCACTCATTTATTGAATGTTTTATATTTTATTGAGTACTTACTGGAACCAAAAATAACTGAAACTCAATCTGTTAACGAACCCACGAGGGGGGTTTACTGTTGCTCACCGTACAGGAAGCCAGTTCCGAGACAACAAGGATTGTCAGGAAGAAAGGCTTTATTTCAGAGGATGATTCAACTGGAAGGGAGAGGCACAGGCTACCCCCATATTGGCAGGGTCAAGGGGTTTTCATGGAGATGAAAATGATAATGCATAGAGGGAGTGTATCCCTTGTACACTTGGGGTGGAGTGTAGGGCACACAAATGCAGTGGGGAATCACGCTAGTACATGCATCCCATGAACAAAAAATGGTGGGCAAATCCCTCCCCAGGGTGGGAATTTTGGTATTCTAACGAGGTAGCAGGTTAATATTGTTCATTTTCTTAGCCTATGTGCAGGCTCAGTGGCTCTCAGTCACAATCTGTGGTGGCATATTGCATTCTTGACTTTCTCTGGACATTTTGGTAGAGAAAGGTGCTGTAGTTATCTCAGGGCTACAAGGATGTTCTGTTGTTTCCTGGGAAAAACTCAAAGAAATTGTATCAGTGTACAGAAAATTAAAAAGTTCTGTGCAGCAGTTTGTGCTGAGACACACTCTCTGTCTCCACTCTACTTTTTCTAAGACTGTGGTTGCTAGGCCACGGGAGCTGAGATAACCCTCACTGTTTCATCCCTGTCCAGTCAAGGCCACTTAGCTGCCTGCTTCAGTTCTGATGTGAATGCTAGAAACTCGTTTGGAATATGAGGGAGCTAAGACACTAGAGAATTGTAAAATTTAGTTGTGAAACCAGTCACAAATCCCTGCCTCAAAGAATTCATAGTCTAATTAGGAGGACAGATAAACAGATAATTATAATCTAATGTGACACATATAACGACCAAGAGGGGTGAGGGAGACAATCACTGACAGTGAAGATGGAGGGAGCTCAGAAAGCTTTTTGGAGAAATTAACAATTAAGTGGAACATTAGATAGTGGAAATTAGCCAGGCATTTCATGCTGAAGCCAGGCATATTGATACATTCCCATAAAGCTCTTTGAACCAAAGGAGTGGTGAGGATGAGTCCCTCAGAGACAGCCAAGCTGTGTATGGTCTTTAACGTTCTATTCTGGAGAAGGAGTTCAGAATCCTAAATTTCCCAGCCAGTGTTCTGCTGAGTCCATAATGCAATGTTAGTTACTATCATGGAGCTCTCCAGGGTACTGAACTGTGTCTCTTGAACCCCCTTTAGTTAGCTGCTCTTAACCTAATGGATTTAGGTTAAGAGCTGCCTAGGACCCTCCCCTTCCTGTGTATACCTTCTGCCCTTGGATGATGCCATGTAGTGGAAAGAGCATAGGTTTACACATCAAAATGACCCAAACAAGAGGAGAATCAAATAAATGATAAATAATTATTATAAATTACTGTGTGTTACTATGAAAGAGTATTACACAGTGTTTTGGTTGCCTTATACTTGTTTTTAAAAAATGTATTGGCAAATAATTGTATTTGCCAAAAGCAAATAATAGCATTTGGGAGGATGAACTCAATCTCCAAGGGAAAAATAATGTCAGCCAATTAGAGATATTTATGTATCTCTAAGCATGAATTTCATATAAAATATCATTTGAAAAAATAATAATAAAGAGTTTTGGAATCAAATAGATGGTATGTGAATCTTAACTCTGCCACTTAATATTGTCTAAACTTGGGTCAGTTAATTTAATCTCTCTGGCAATTGTTTACTCAGCTGCAAAATAAGCTCAAGGACATACACCTACCAAGAATGGGAGGTTTTGCTTAATTAGGGAAACACTTAGAAAATTCTTGCTTGTTATTTTCTGTCTTATACTTTGAATGCCCAATTTTCTACTATAGCAAAGGGAAGCCTGGTATAGAGCAAGGTGTCCATGGGTCTTGTAGACACAGATGGACAGTGTCCTTCTCATCTCCCATTCTTGAGGCCTTCATTAGAAGCAGTGCTCTGGAATAGAACTGAATCTGAGTTATAATGTGTATGTCATTTCCACCCCTGGCTCCCAATACATAGCATCCAGACCCTTACTTTCCTATCAAGACACTGGAAGACCATTGCCTTGGGGTAATCTTATCATCTGCAGAACAAATGACTAAGGATATTGTTGGTATTCTCCCAACAAACAGTTTAGACAAAGTAACTCTACTTTGGAGCTCAAAGTTGACAGACCCCACCCGCTTGGTGAGGACTTCCAAATTGTTGTTTTTTCTTTTGTTTTGTTTTTTGTTTTATTAGCTTTCCATTCATTACCATGAGTGTACAGCCAAGGTTTACATCTAAAGAAAGGCTCTAATGTAAGAAAAAGAGATAAAAGAAAGAAACAAACAAAAAAGGAATTGGCATAAACAAAAACTATGCAAGGAAAAAAATTCCAAATAAATTCTATAATTAATATTTATAGAAGAGAAGTAAAAGAAAAAATTCCATTAAACAAGAACAGGGAGTTATATAAAATGAACATTTAAGGAGAAAAGCTCTTGAAAATGAACAATCTGGTAAGGGAAATGACAAACTCTGAGAAGGAAGAACTATTGAGGAAATCTCACCTCATTTCCACTTCCCTTCAATAAGGAACAAAAATGTGCGAAAGGAAACTAAGAGAAAACAGGTAAATAAAGAATAGATGACCAGGCTCAGCGCCTGTGGCTCAAGCGGCTAAGGCACCAGCCACATACACCTGAGCTGGCGGGTTCGAATCCAGCCCAGGCCTGCCAAACAACAATGACAGCTGCAACCAAAAAATAGTCAGGCATTGTGGTGGGTGCCTGTAGTCCCAGCTACTTGCGAGGCGGAGGCAGGAGAATCACTTGAGCCCAGGAGTTGGAGGTCGCTGTGAGGTGTGATCTGTGATGCCACAGCACTCTACCCAGGGGGACAGCTTAAGGCTCTGTCTCAAAAACAAACAAACAAACAAAAAAACCAAAAAGGAATAGATGACCAGTCATGAAGGTTCAATATCAAGATAATGGAAATTCTAAAAAGAGAGAACAGAGAGAATTGGGAAAAAGAAGAATCATCTTGTAAGAAATTTCCAAGAATAGACGTAGTTGCTCAGTGGATAGGGTACTGGCCACGTACACTGGGGCTGGCGGGTTTGCATCCAGTCTGAGCCTGCTAATCAACAATGACAACTACAAGAAAAAAAAATAGTTGGGCGTTATGGTGGGCACCTGTAGTCCCAGCTACTTGGGAGGCTGAGGCAAGAGAATC
>CAUYRH010166427.1:0-52195 GCA_963574655.1 Perodicticus potto | reverse complement strand
TTTTTTTATTTTGAAGTTAGTAGGGCCTTTTTCTGTGGTTAAGGGAGGCCTTTTTTTTCTGAAGTTAGGAGGTTTTTTTTTTTTTAACAGATGGGGGCACGTTTTTTTTTTCATTTTAAATATTGTATTTGTATTTGTTCCTGTTTTGTTTTTTTTTTACTTCAAAATAAGATATGTGCAGTGTGCATAGGAATTTGTTCGTAGTTTTTTTTTTTTTTAAACTATAGTCCGGCCTGCCAATGGTCTGAGGGACAATGAACTGGCCCCCTGTTTAAAAAGTTTGAGGACCCCTGCCCTATATTCTCGTCTGCGAACTGGGTGAGACGCTGAAAACCTGCTGGATCACTGCTGAGCTCTGCAACTGGGGGCCGTGTAGTTGGACAGGACAAAAAGAATCGCTCTGCCTGGCAGGTTTACCTCGACTGTAGCTCTTCACCCTGCCAGGGACATTCAAGTTCAAGAATAGCACACAGTTCCACCTGGCAGTCTTCCCAGACACCTGACCTCCATCATCAAGGCCCATCAAAGGCTCCAGGGCCAGCCGCCTAGTTCCCTCTCCTGAGAGTTTGGGAGTCTTAGATCTACCGTATGTTCCTTTTTGACAAAGTTTGGCTAATCCTACCCTGTTCTGTTCACCCTTCCAGCCCTCCGTGTGGGAGCTGCCGCCACAGTTCCTGCCTCTGTGACATCTCGAGTCCTTTTGTGTACATTCTTGTTTTTGCTTTTTCTTTTGCAGTTTCTAATGCCCTGGTAAACAATATATTTTATTAAATTTTCTCTATTAAAGTAATCCTGACTGGTCCCGTACTAATTACAAAGTTCAAATAATGTACGCGTTTCCTAGATAATAACTAAGCACTTCTAATATTACCCCAAATTTGTTGTCAATAGATGGCGTTACTCAGATTACATATCAGCAACCAGCACTGGGCTAATTTAAGGACTTCTCAGAGTTTAAATTCAGTGACACTATCTTGTTTTGATCTTAAGGATTTGGGTGGGAGTTTTGTTAAATTTCACTAAATGGGAAAGGAAAGTTACCCCAGATGAAATTAAAGGATTACTTAAATTCAAAACTATGAAGTTGGAGGAGTATTACGATTTTTTTCTAATTACTTTTAGTTGTTATTGTGGTAATTTTTGTATTTTTGATCAATATCCTTTTCTAGTGCATAATGAGGAAATTGTATTACTGGGCCACAAACTTCCAGCCATGTATTTCCAGAGTTTTGTGAGTCTGTACTTTTTCCGGATATTGAAATAAATGTTTGTGATCCTCACTAGTTCTTTCCTTTTTTTACTAACCAAAAGGGAAAGCTATTTCATAGAAAGATGTTTTCTGGGAGTAGGGTACAGATATGAAGTCAGAAATAGTCAATAGTATTCATAAAATTTATAGATACAAATATAGGAAAAATAATTGAATCACACATTATATTTCAGTCACATCCCCTTCCCCCCCACTCATAAATTTTACATGACAACCTAATATAGTGAATTAATAATGTTCAGGAGTGATTTTTAATCTGAGGGACTCTCTAAATATTTTTGTGTTTGTGATTATATATATATATGTATGTATTTTACATAAATATGTAATTTCTTTTCTTCTGCATTTTTTTTGATACTCTGAAAGATGTAAAGCTTACCTGCCTTATAAATGTTCATGTTATGAGTTCAATGTGGTGTTAAAAATATACGATGTGGTGTTTCAATGTGTCTAATTCAGTCTAATATTCTAATTTCTTACAGAAACACCACATTGAATATCAGACCAATGAATATTAGCAACTGAATATTAGAACACATGGGCTGTTAGGTTACAACCTTATCTAATTTAACATTTTGGAGATAGCAAAATACATTTTTGAAGTTCCCAATAGCCAATTCATTCAAAAGCTTTTACTGACACCCTATCAGATGCTGATAACTGATGAAAATTTTAATTTCTCAGTCTATGATTAAAAATTACATAATGCTAACAGAATTCATATGTAAACTATGCCTGTGAGAATAACTTGTGCTGTATGTATATTGACAAAGGGACAGGCGTGAGAGAATGCTCTTTCCATAAACAGACCATTCACATCTAATGCTTACTTGTTGGTTTAAACAACTATGGCCCTTAAATGATTTTAATTTAAATCACACAGACTTCAGTTCTATGCCCAAGACATTGTCTAATATTCCCTTCCAGTTTTTTCATTACTGCATAACAAACTATATTAAACGTTTGTGGATTAAAATGGCATTAATTTTGGTCATGATTCTGCAGTTTGAAAGGGCCTTGAAAGAGAAAGTTAATCTCTGCTTCCCCAGGGCAGCTGAAAGGCGGCTGGTGATGGCTCATGCCCTTCTCGTGTCTGGACTTGGTCCAATGAGCCTCCACTGGCATCCCTGGGCAATTCTAACTGCATGGAGTCTCTCCTTCTATCTCTTAACATAAATTCTTTCAGGAAGCGAAGTTTCTTAAATATTGGTCCATTTATTCTGATAGTAAAACCATCAAATTCTTGGAGCTAAAACTCAGAATAATGTCATGCCACTTCTGCTGCATTCTGTACTATTTATGGAGGCAGTTTCAAAGAGCCTCAGAGGTTCAAGGGAGGGAAAATGGACCCGACCACTTGATAGAGACTACTAAGATTCTGGAAGTTCATGTGAGACTAAAAATGTTCTACGGTTATTTCAAACACACACACACACAATGAACCAGTAGTAGATCAAGGGCTATAGACGTTCACTACAATATCTTTTTTTTTCTTTTTTTTTTTTATCAAATCATAATTGTGTACATTGGTGCAATCATGGGCACAATGTGCTCACTTCATATACAATCTGGAATATTTTCATCAAACTGTTTAACACAGCCTTCATGGCCTTTTAATCGCTATCTGAAGACACCCAGTTACAGGTATTTTGAGCTTCTCTCCTCCCAAAGACCCTCAATACATTCCCATTAAGATCAGGTCTCAATCCAAGAAGGAGGTTAGAGCATCTGGCCTGTGGTTGTTCTGTCCTGATCACCTCTATGTTTCTTAAAGATAGAAATCACATCTCACTCATTTAAGAGAGTGTGTGTAGATGCACGTAACTCTGTCACACGGTAGGTCCTTAGTAAATGTGCTTTGAAATGAATTGACTACAGTGCTGCTCATAGTACAGATCTGATTTTGTCTTCCATGGATGCGAGACTTTGCACGTTAGTATGGTCAGTAAGGTAGAGTCCGTGTTGAGTCCTCCAGGAAGCAGAGGCACAGAGACTTGACAATGAAGGGCATTTGCTAAGGACAGTGCCCAGGAAAGTTAAAGGGCAGGAAACACATGAGCTAGCAGGGAAAATATTCACTTCAGTACAGATGTGATACCTGTGCAAGGAGAAGGGATGACAAGAGGAGGTCACAGGAGGCACCTCAGGCTGCGGGGGTGGGGTCCCTACTAGTGCTGATGGGCTTGGGCAGTGGCTGGACGGCCACAGAGAACACGGGCTCAGAGCCACAGCAGAGCCCGTGTGGGAGCTGGAGAGAGTGTAACTAATTTTCAGACAAGGTTCTCACTTGACAGGAGAGCTGAGCGGCACGCTTACCTTAATAGCGTTCTTACATCCCTTGTACTCCACCAGTCTGTTCCTCCACTCATTTTTGGCGAGTGGTTCCTCCAGCTTTTGTGAGAGCTTCTGTTATGAGGAGAAACTTCAAAGAGTAAAGTTAAAGCCCCTACCGTCGGTGTAGGTTTCAGAACTGCCAACAGGTAATCATTTTCTCCCTTCTCCACCATTTATTCTGAATTCCCCTTATTCTCAGAATTATCACCTTTGCAGGTTATTAATACTTTCCTGGTATTCTGACCCTAATTTGTGTTTGTGATTGTCTGAGACTTAGATGATCTTATGTTTCTCAAAGTCACTGTGGCTGCATTTATCTGTTCACCCTAACGAAGAGTCATGAGAAGAACGAGCGGTAGCAGGTGAATCACGAGGGTTCTTTGGTAGCAGGTGAATCACGAGGGTTCTTACTTTCTGGCCCCATTGTGTCAAAAGAGGAAGCTACTGCTATTGAGTAGGGTCAGTTCCTCCTGCCGAGATGGTTATTCTTCTTCTCACAGCTATCCTGGATCCGAAGAGTTCAAAGTCCTGAGATAGCATCTATTATTTGAATTTCAGTAGACCACTTGCTATGTCCTTATCCAATCTCAAATGTTCATGTATATGGTTCTACTCCAAACCTCCTTGATTTAGACACATTGGACCTTCAGTCATTCTCATTTCCAGAACCTGACCAGTAGTCCAAGCCATCCACACTATCTAGTGTGCTATATGTATTCTCACCTCAGAGAACTTCTCTTTCCATATAAAGGGGATGGCCTCTTGAAACTCTTGTTTATTGTTAAGGTTTTATCTCAGTGCTATCAACCCTTGGGTGCAACTGTAATGTCTGGGCTTACACACACCCTCTGAGACGACAGATCCATTAGCCTAGTATGAGAATTTCTTTCTTATTTACTAACTGAGAACCGTCTACCTTCCTTGTGGCCTCGTGTGTGAGCTAAGGAAGGATTTGTACCATCGTGGGTTTCATAGTGACCTGACGACTTGTACAGTTTACTCATGACTCTGGTTCCAATAGGGTTCATATTGTACAGATCTTATGAGGGACCCATTCTAAGCTGACCAATATTTACAATTTCATAGGCCTAACAAAAGATGCTCATCATAAACAGCCCCCAAAATGTGACCATTTAGTAACACAAAGGCAATGTTTGTCTCTATGAGGGAACATTAAAATACTACAAGCTATTCCTGAACAGATACGCAATGCTCCACAGCAGGTGACATGGCCTTGCTCTGGAGTCCCCATAGTCTACAATGTGATTCTCCCACTGAGTCTGGACACACACTCCACACTGGAACATTTTCCATCAACAACCTCTAATAACATAAGGTCTGCCAGTCAGATAACCCATGTGATTGTAGAAGCCATTCACTTTGCACCCCAAACTTAGAGCAGAGCCCTTTTCTGTTTTCATCTAACTGAAATCTGACGGATTCCTATGACACAGAGAATTTGGACGCAGTAGGAATAGAAGATGCACGAATACTTTTTTAGTACAGAGAGTGTCTTGCCCTGTTCTGTCTAATGGATTCATCAATATTTCACAGAAGTCACTGTTCCTCCTTCTTGAAAGGTTTATCTGCTACCCTCGGGAGTACACGTAGCCTCCAGCATGCTAGCCACCTCTTGTTTATCTGGTTTGATAGTCATGCTGGCCTTGATGTAATGGGGCAACATGATATTCCATGGGTTTTCTCATAGTCTAAAGCACTGTGAATTATATTAAGACACAGGGCAGAGGGGTTCATGTGGGCCAGGGGCAAAACTATAAATAAATATTTTTGTATGATATGGGTGATATAGAATGGCTGAATGTTCTTTCCTGATTACAATAAAACAAAGGCATTTGCCAAATCTATAACTGCATACCATACATTGGGGGCTGTATAATCTCTAGCAACCACAAGGATGACAAGCATAATGTCTCCAATTGGGGCTACTACTTGTATGAGTGACAGTAGTCTCTAAGAGCCATCTGATGTTAGCTGAGGACACAGTGGTGAATTAAATAGAGTTAAGATGATAAGAACCACCTGCCTGAGTCCTTTACAGCTCCTGGCATCGTACCATCCTTTTCCATTATTCTCTTTATCTCTCGGCTCTCCTCCCTCAAGAAATATTGATTTGTTGTTTTGATTTACTATGTTAGCTCAGATGGGATAAGTTTTGGAGGTTTCCATTTGGGATTTTCCTTTATTATGACCTCAGGTCATAGAGCCAATATAGGGACTGTTGAGAGTGCTAAGGATTTTAGTCCCAATTATAGCACTCAGGTTAAAGAAAATAATCAAACACATCTAATCAGGAGTTTATTTACTATTTGGCCCTGCATTCCCCCCTCAAATATGGTGGCCTTGATGGCATGCTGAACTTTCTGGTATAAATGTCAGGAATGACTCTGTGCCCAGCAGTCCTCATTTGTCTACCTGTTGACAGTCACACAGTAGAGAGTTGGTGGAGTTACCTGAGTAAATGTTCCCAGGTCCCTGGGAAATGATGAGATTGAGCACTGGACTAAGTCAATTGGTTCTGGATCTGAAAATTAGCAATTGGCTCATGTCTTGGAACTGAGAAGAGAGATTGAAAGTTTTTTTGAAGAGAACTATCCTTATACTCCTGCTTTTTCTTTCAATTTTAGATATTGAACAGCATCTTCATTCCCCATCTATTTATCTTTCCCTTAGAAATTCCATATTCTATTAAATAATCTATCAATTTTCTATTCATAAAGCCCCTTTTACTGCACTTCTAACCTGACCAATCTTTATAGTACTTTCAGACTCCCTGGCTTTAGATCATTAAGCAATAATATTTGGCCTTTATCACTCTGGGGACCCATAGTTTCCTTTGTTATCAACAAACAAATCCCTGCAGCTATATCTTTTACCATTAGCTCTAGTCTGTGAAAAGTCTCCTCTTAGGGATACTGATGGGGTTTTTTGTTTGTTTGTTGGGTTGGTTGGTCAGTTGGTTGGGTTTTGCTGTTGTGTTTTTTGTTTGTTTGTTTGTTTTTTATCAGAGTAGTTATTAAGTCTTTGGCTAAAGGGAAAGGCATCTCGATAATCCCAAGGAACAATTTCCTTTTACAGGTCCTCTGTCCTTACATGACCATTTTATAAACATGCATCTGAGTCCTTCCCTTTGTCTCTATCTGCATTCTGCCATAGAAACTGAGGCACTTCAAACTTCTCCCCGTATGAGCCATCCCTTTCTATGAGTTATTTTTCCTATACCTTTATGAATATATAATTGAAAAATAAAATAGTATATATTTAAAGTGCACAGTTTGATATCTCCATGTACATATACATTGCAAAATAATGACCACAATCTAGCTAATCAACATACCTATCACTTCACAAAATTACAATTTTCTGTTTTTCTTTTTTGGAGTATGAACAGTAAGATCTGCCTTCTCAAAAAACTTTAAGCTTCCAGTCTAGCATTGTTAACGGCAGTCACCCTGCCATGCATGAGATTTCCAAAACTTACTCAACTTGAACAACTAAAACTTTGTACTCTTTGACCAACATCTTTTCATTTTCCCCTTACCCATCCCTTAATAACCACCACTCTACTCTGCTTCTAAGAGTCTGACAACTGTAGACCCCATATGTATTTGCCAGCCAGCTCGAAAGTAGTTATGCCTGTTGTGAACACATGGGTGAACTTGGAGGAAATCACCATGTGAAATAAGCCAGGAACAAAAAGACAAATGCTGTATGACCTTGATCTACAGGTTTTAGAAAGCCATCCCTGTAGCCAGTTTGCATACCCCACTGAGGTCCTTTAATCTTGTGTTTCATAAAAGTAACCCCAAGTCAATGAATTTTTTCTACTGAGTTTCCAGTCCAGGTCCCTTGAAACAGAGCACTAAAGTCCTGGTGATATTGCTGGGACATCAAGTTCAAAGGAAAAGCCAAAGGGGTTTCTACTGACAGCAAGTTGAAGAGTTAGTTCATAAAACACGATGCTGCTGGGGACACTGTCCAAAGTTGAGGGCTCTCCCTTGGATCCTGTTCCATGGCAGCTAATCTCTGTAGCTCTTCTGGGTTTGGTTTCCTTTATCTTATATCAGACTTTGCATTCTGAAAGATGGGTTACACTGAGACTTATCTGTAATTATCAGCTTGGACTAGCTAATGAGAATTCACCTATTAGCCTTTGGGATAAAACTTTCTCTAGTATTTTTCCAAACAAAGAAAATATTAGCTCTTTATAGGGTGGAGAGGCTATGACTACAAGGTTGAAGGGTTCAGAGGAGTCTCATCAGTGATCAGAGAAATCCACTCACATGTCTTCATTTCTTTTTTCCTGCCTCAGATGAAGCATTTTCCTTGGCTGGGAATTTAGATCTTAGTAGGATAACTCCATGTGGCCACTGTACTGTGTTACATTATAATAAATGGTCGTATTCTTGGTTACAGTGCATTAACCTTAAGGAATCAACATTACTTGTCTTAAAAGTTTACATGCCCACAAAAAAACCACACATCATATATTTCTAAGTTTCATGAAAAAGAATTAGGATTAGTATGACTTGGTGAATTTAAATTTGCAGGTTATATGATGAAAGAGCTAGAGAGGCAGAGCTGTGATTCAGTCCCTTTGTTGGAAAGGTTGCAAAGGGGAAAAATAGGAAGTGATTTCCAAAAGAAAATATAATTACCAATGTGAAAAATATTTTTCCGATAAGAAAATCATCAGGACGTCTATTCTTTTTTCTTTGATTCTCATTTCATTGTATAAATTTCACATTATCAGAATGTTTCATAAAGGATATTGTATAAGAATTGTTCCCAAATAAACTACATGCAGTCACTAATATAATAATTAAGACAAATATTTTGAAAAGAATAAGGATATTTTAATTCAAACATTTTTATCACATAATCATTACACTTCATTGGGTTATTAATAAGTAACTCAATGATGCTTATAAATTATTGATATTTTCACTAATTCATGAAATGGCATCTTATTTTTTGATATAAAATATAATTTAATTTATTAATGATCTTGAAAGAACAGGGCAATAAATTTTTTACTATCTCAAAATTATAGCATTTTAAGTTTACAAAGTAATACTACACTCATAATAATTTATATATTGTATAAAATGAGTTCTATCCATTATGTTAAGGAATCAAATTATATTGAATTGGATAAGATAAGAGAGACTAAGATACAATTAATATGGAAATCTTGGTAAAATAGTGATTCAGGGGAAGGGAAATTGACCTAAAAAATCCTATGAGAGTTACAATTATTTTAAAAGCTATTTGTTAACTTCCTGAAGTAGTAACTATTTGTAAAATGACATAAAATCTCCCCCAAATCATCATTTTTATATAAATTAGATATTTTGGTTATCAAAAACAAAAGTTCTGAATCCCACTTGGCTTTGAGGTAAATATTCATCATTTTCTCATTTAACATCTTATGTTAATAAAAAATGTTCATGGTGTCTGAAATATTACTTACTAAATTCCCAACAGTATAAGGAAGATAGAATATAAATCATAAATATTTAGAACTAATCACTTAAATAATGAATTTTTAGCAGACTTTCAGCAAAACAGGAGAGTCCTTCCTATAATTTCATACATTATCCACTTCCAAAAGTAACAAACAAATCTCATTAATGTTTTACCACTAGAGTATTCTTTACCCAATAAAAGGACACTTTATAGGGAACAATTTGCCTACTACAAATTATGACTGTTTTTAATCAGGAGTGGTGCATTATGAGGGAGAAGGATGTGGAACAGTGCAGGGAGTTATTGGGAAAGAGAATACAATGGACTAGCAAGGCAATAAGATTTTAAGGATGTAGAGGAGGCCAAGAGCCAGACAACCTCTGGGCAAGATAATTTTGTAGCTGGGGGGTGGACCCTCGGGCCATTCACCCCGTGGTGCTGGTTGCGGAGAATGAGCCAGAGCCCATGGTAATCCTTAGGCAGGTAGTTATTGTCTAATACTCCCCTCACGTGTCTTGTGCTGTCTCAATAAAGGCTACTGCGGAGGTTGTTTGGGCTACCCTGCAATCAAGGTTAGCCCGCCTCCTGCAAGCTTGTATTTCTAATCCACATCTTGCCTGGTTCCTTTCTGCAGCGATCAAGACCAGGGCCATAGGGGCTGGGACATAAGGGATATTTTATTCTGAACATTTCAATAGACTAATAGTTTTTGATATATTTTCTTTACAGTAATGTAACAACAGACTCCTATTTATTCGAGTCGTGCGACAGTTGTGATTCTCACTCAAAGGAAATTCCTCTTTGTATAGATGAATGGACTTTTGTGGTCTGAATAATTATACTGGTGTCTGTACCATGGGACTGACATCTACTTCCAACATCTTCAGTCTCTCTCTCTCTCTTTTCATTCTCAAGATGCCAAAAGTATTCTACTTGAAATAACAAAAAGGCAATTTCTCAGCATGTAAAAGAAGAGGTCCCTATCAAGTCTCTGATACATTTGAAAGTTATAAAAATGTAAAACATGATTATTGCCATAAATTCTCATGGGGGTCTTTATCTGTTTTTGTTATTTAATATTGAAGCTATTTCTCTTTACTCAAAGATTTACAAATATAGCCATGGTAAGTTATACAATAATATGCTATGAAAAATTATATAAATTGAATATTTGTGCATAGCTAAATTTGGAAATATACAGAAAAATATTTAACTTGAAAATAAAATTCCTACTTGGTTAATTTTTGCATTAACACATTACCATATAAATAGTTAAACAAATAAGCAAAAGAATATCCTATTATTATGTAAAAGCACTTACATTACATGGAGACTCCTGAGCAATACTGGGAACGAGATGCCTAGTTTCTCAAGAGCATTATATTCTCTCTCTCTCTCTTTTTCTTTCTTTTCTAAGCCATGATTTTCATTTGGCTATTTCTGTGTTTCCAATTTCATTGGAAGTAAGTTTCATATTAATGTCCTGTGGATTTACAGATTGACCTTAAATACAACTAGCTTAATTTCTAATTTTAAATAATACTAATTAATTACATACAAACTTCAGAATGAAATATTTAGTAAACAAATTGCTTGTTTTTGTGTTTGGTAAATTTTCTGATTGATAGATAATAGAGCTTTTGATCAAGCATGTACTCTGTGATTGATATTTACATTATCAAAGTCTAAAAACGGAAATTTAGAATTAAAACTCTGTTATCAGTCACCTCACATTGAAACTGTAGTTCAAAGACTTCCCCTCAAGAAATGTATCTGCTCTGACTACTCTTAAAGATAAAGTCAGATCAAATACTTGAGTCCTCGGTCCCCAAAATTTTGATTCAATAATTCTGAGAATTTCTATAAATATTTTTATTCTGTTTCCAAGTATAATTCTCAGAATTTCTATAAATAAGTTTTATTCTGTTTCCCAAGTTTTCTCATATAATTTCAGATTTGGGAACTCAAACAAATGACAGCCAACTGAAATTGGAACTTCCTGTCCCTCTTCAGAAACAATGGAACTATTTTACCTTCCTACTAGGGATACAGTAGCATTCATCTTTCTTTGGTTCTAAACCACAGAAACTGACTCTTACCATATAAATTAGAAATACACACATACGCACAAGGCAGACACATGCATATGGATACACAAACACACATATATTTATAAAAACTTTTACACTGCAAGGCTCAACTGCCAAATACATATGTACACACACATGTGCACACATGCATACATACATCATTCATATTCTATTTCAATATGATCATTTTTATTTCTGTAAACTAAGTAGCAATATTTGCTACTTTACTTTTTATTTTAGTATTTTAAGTTTTCTTGGTTTGTCCAGTCCTAGATTTGTCAATTTTATTGATCTTTTCAAAGAACCAATTATATATATGTATATATCACTATACATATGCACATGAATATTAAATATAAATACATAATATGTATCAACACTTTAAAAATGGGGGGCAGAGCAAGACGGCAGACTAGAGACAGCTTCGTTGCAGCCAGGTGTGGTGGGACTGGGATGAGAATACTCCAGGCACCTTTGGCTACTTTGCTTTACTCAGAAACATCCCTTTGGGGGCACAGGGAGGCAGGTGGAGACTTCAGGACCACAAGATGAGGATAAAAACTGTGGAGAAGTGGCAAGTGTTTGCATGAGGGTCATAGGCTGGCTGTGCTGGCTCGGCAGCAGCTACAGGGAAGGCTTTCCCTGGGTTTTGTTTTTTGGACTTGAACACTTGGCTGAGTTACCTTGGGAGACCTTGGGTGAGTGACCAAGTGACTTTGAACAGGACCTAGAGGTCAGGATTAAGCCACTGGGGCTGAATGAATTTTTCATTGTTTGGTTATAGGCTGGGTGCAGCCATTGTGGGAGAGCAGGCTCAGCCTTTATGGTCCTAGTTCTGGAGTGCCTGATAAGCATGGCAGCCACTTCTGGAGAGATCTGACCAACACACACTTTTCTGGTAAAGCCACTGCTTATCCAAGGCATACAGCTTGGAAAGGTCAAGGCATGTCTATTAAGCGGGCTAAGGAAAGATTCAGAATCCCAACCATGTGGGATATGAAAGAGAGGCTTCGAGTCTCCATCTTATACAGCTCTATCAGCATTGTGATTAGTATCTCATAGCCCAGAAGATCATGTGTTGCATAGGCAATATTCATCAAGATATATATAATCTGTTCCTCTCTTCTTTTTTGTCAATCTTCCCTTTACTCCCCCCTTTCTTCCTATCCCCCCCTTTTTTATCTCTTCTTGCTCTTTATTCTTATCATCCTTTTACTACTTTACCAGAAAGATATGGATAGACAGATATAAATAGATATTGATATAGTTTTTTCTTTTAAATATTTTTCCAAAGTTTTTTTCCTTAGATTTCTCTTTTCTTTTTTCTTTGTTTTTCTCATGTAAATATACTTTTTCATTATTGCCTTCTTTAATAATAAGGGCTTTATTTTGCTAGTTTTTCTGCCCCTGTTATTTGTTTTCCCCCCCAATTCTATCCCTTAAGTTTTTTTGTTTGTTTTGATTTGATTTATAGTTTTTTTGTTTTTCTTCTATATTTGGTGGAGGTGGGGTCCTGTGTCTGCTTAGGCTGGCAAAGAGCTGCAGATGTCAAGAGACCCACGTAACCCAGCTCCCTTCCACAGGTTGAGATTTGTGGGGTGTGGGTCAAAGTACCCTACTGTATGCCACTATTACTCCTGTCTCTTGATTTCTGTTCCTCTCTTCTTTTTGTCAATCATCCCTTTTCCTCACACCTTTTTCTCCCTTCCCCCCCTTTTTTTATCTTTTATCTCTTTTTTGCTCTTCATTCTTATCATCCTTTTACTCCTTTACCAGGACATTTCAACACCTTAGGTCAGAGGCATGGTAACTTAAAAAGCAAGAGGAAGTGAAAGGGAAAGTAAGGAAAAAAAAAAAAAAAAAAAAAACAGACAAAAAGAAACCACTCATGAGGAATAAACAGCAGAAAAATTCCAGCAACATGAAAAACCAGACCAGAGCAACCCCCCTCACCCCAAGGGATCATGAGGTAGCCACTATAGGGGATTCCACCTATAAAGAATGTTAGCAATGACAGAGGGGGATTTAAAAATATGGATGGTAAAAACAATGAAGGAAATTGCTGAGAAAGAGGAAAATAACCAAAAGAAAATCCAGAAACAAAATCAAATAAGAGATGAAGGACATGAAGAATGTAGAAAGGATCTAGAAGAGCTTAAGGAATTGAAGCAGTTGGGGAACTTAAAGATGAAGTAGAGAGTATCAATAACAAGGGCCACACACAGTGGTGCACACTTGTTATCCCAGAACTTGGGAGGCTGAGGCAGATAGATTGCTTGAGCTCACAGGTTTGAGACCAACCTGAGTAGCATTGTACTGGGTGCCTATAGTTTCAGCTACTTGGGAGACTGAAGCAAGAGAATTGCTTAAGCCTAGGAGTTTGAGGTTGTTGTGAGCTACAACACCATGGCACTCTACCAAGGATGACAAAGTAAGACTGTGTCAAAAAAAAAAAGAAAGAAAGAAAGAAAAAAGAATGTTTCCATAACAGATTAAATCATGCAGGAGAAAGAATCTCAGATGTATTAATATGTTGTTTAGAATATTATATCCTCATTTATAAGTGAAATATTTTTGTAATTTCCCCTTTATAATAATTTATTTTCTCCAATTTTAATATCAGGTTTATTCAGATTAAGTAGAATGATTTTGAAGTATTTCTTCTTTTTCTATTGTCTATAAGATTTGGTATGATCTGTTTTTTGAAATTATCTTTTACTTTTATTTATAAATATTAGTTGTCTATTTTTTGAGAATTTGGAAAAATAATAATAACAAGTTAACTGATGACTCCATACTGAACCTCAGAGTCAAAGCATTCTATAATAGACATACTCTTATTTGACAATGTGAATGTTACTTTCTTTGCATTATTATTATTATTATTATTATTGTTTAACATTTTGATACAGCAATCATCTGATTTCTTTTCTGAATATATTTATCTTCATTCATTCTTTATGAGGATTTTTTTTCTAGACCTTATCTTAAACATTGTTTTTGTGAATAAATTTTAAGCCTTTTTAATTTTGTGAAGGCAAAAAGTGTAAACCTAATAAACACATATATCTGAAAAAAAAAAAAGAATCTCAGAGGTAGAACGATAAAGCTCTTGAGTGAACTCAGGCAGTTAACAAGACAGAAAAGAGAGAGAGAGAAAGTATAACCTTCACTGTCAGAATTATGGGACTTCCTGAGGCATTCAAACATATAAGTTTTAGGTATCCCAGAAAGGGAAGAAGAATGCCCCAGAGGAATGGAAACCCTAGTAGAGGATATCATAGATGAAAATTTCCCAAATATCACCAAAGATTCTGACACACTCCTTTCAGAGAGATTTTGGACCCAAGATCATCTCAACTCAAATTGAGCATCTCCAAGACAGGTTCTCAGGAACTGAAGATTCTGTAAGCTGCCAGGAATAAGCACCAATTATCCTACAGGGGAAAACCCATCAGGGTGACTACAGACTTCTCAAATGAAACTTTTTAAGCCAGAAGACAATAGTCATCTACCTTTAATGTACTTAACCAAAATAATTTTCAGCCCAGAATCCTAAATCCTGCTAATCTATGCTTTAAAATTGATGGAGAAATCAAATCATTTATTGATATGCAAACATTGATGAAGTTTGCCACAACAAGACCATCTCTGCAAGAAATACTTACTCCTATTCTACACACTGACCATCACAATGGACCACCAGTGAACCAAACACTCAGAAACTAAAGACAAAACCTAGCTTTGACAATGATGCAAAAGAGAAAACTAAACAATGGAGTTTCACAAAGTAAGATGAATAGAACTCCGCCACACTTATTAAAAAAACCTTAATGTCTTGAATTCCCCACTGAAGAGGCATAGGATGGCTGATTGGATAAAAAAGCACAAGCCTTCCATTTGTTGTCTACAGGAATCACACCTAGCTTTTAAGAACAAAGTAAAACTCAAGGTTAAGAGATGGAAATTTTTCAAGCAAATGGAAATCAGAAGAAAAGAAGGATTGCTAACTTATTTTCAGATACAAGTGCATTTAAAGCAACTGAAGTCAAAAAAAGACAAGGATTGTCACTTCATATTGGTCAAGGGAACAACACAACAACAATACAGTTCAATTCTAAATATCTATGCATGCAACTTAAATACTCCCAGATTCTTGAAACAGATTTTAATTAGACTGAGCAATATGAGATCCCAAAACACCATAATATCAGGAGACTGATAATCATCATTGGATAATTTGAACAATACTTATTACCTACAGGTATAGAATATTTTATTAATAAAATCTTCAATATCAGGTGGCACCTGTGGCTCAGTGGGCAAGGCGCCGGCCCCATATACCGAGTTTGGTGGGTTTGAACCTGGCCCCAGCCAAATTGCAACAACAAAAAAATAGCCGGGCATTGTGGCAGGCACCTGTAGTCCCAGCTACTCGGGAGGCTGAGGCAAGAGAAACGCTTAAGCCCAAGAGCTGGAGGTTGCTGTGAGCTGTGACACCACAGCACTCTACCGAGGGCAACATACTGAGACTGTCTTTAAAAAAAAAAGAAAATTTCAATATCAAGGAATGTTCTGTTATATATTAGTAATGTAATTGTTGTATACATTGATTGAATAAAAGTATTTTGAAAATAAATCTTTATTTTAACTTAATTAAACAGAAAGTTCATATTGTTTTACTTATAGTGGACAAGAGCTGGCTAACTTAAAGTAGAGCCTCATATACTTAATGGCCAATAGAAAAGTGCAATATATTGCCCTCAAAATTCATATCTGAAAACCAATCAGGTACTTCGGACCTATTAAAAAAACTCTGAGTATACAAATTATCAATCATAAATAAAATTAAAAGTTATAACATTTTTTCTTCTTGAACTCCTCAAAGAGCAGAAATATATTTACTAGAGTAATCTCATATTTTCTCTGTTTTACACACTGCTTGTTATCTTTCTTAATTTCTTTTAAGCCTTGAATCATATTTTTTTGTTGGCTTGTCTTAATGTTTTTTATCTTGTTGTGAGAATTCTAACATTAACTAATGTAATATTTAAAACCCATTGTATTAATCCAAAATTTAAAAGGAATATTGGCACATAGGAAACATAGATTTTATTTTCAATACTCAAACACATTGTTTTGGACTCACAGTAATTTTATCTGGAAAAAAAAACAATCCCATCATCTTTTATACAACAAATTTTAGGTGTCTAAGTAAAACTTTTAAATATATCAAATAAATCAAAGTAAGATAAGTTTTACTTTTTAATAGAGTATATAACTTCTCTTTAATTAACTTATAAGTATACCATTTTTTCTTAGATAGGTATCTCCAACCTAAGATTCTTTAAAATCTATTTATGGTTGGGTTAGTCATCTAATGCTAGGCCTGGAAAAATTATTATTTTGTGTCTAATATTCGTAATTCCTTTCACTTACAGCAGATACTGTCATTAGTAACAAAAAGTACTCTCACTGAGTTAATAGAGGTTATTACTTATATTTCCCAGTTGATATATACATACATATGCACTTATGTATTTTTATGTTATATAAATATATTTAGCCATTCAGAATATACATCTGTCAATAAAAATCTTTCTATGTGCAATATTGAACACTTACTGAGATGATTAATACTGACAGAAAAAGCTCCTCATTTATAATAAATATATAAATATTTGAATTACATTTTATCATCATTCATGTAAAACATTTTATTTTTTGATTTTTTTTAACAAGTGAACAGTTTATTAAGAATTAAACAAAGGTATAATGTGATACAGTACAAGCAAGACACTCAAGATAGGTATAATAGTACTACTCACACAAAAACTTAAATTTCGCCTGAAAAAAAAATCACAAGACATATTTGAAGGGTCAGGAGAAAACTTCTAAATACGGATCAAAAATGTTTTCACATAGTAAATGAGAAAATATCATGAATGTTATATCAACCAGGTTGATAAAAATATCTCCGATTGTATGTGAAGCCCGCACACTGTAACCCATGACTGAATTATTGTACACAGCTATGACTCAATAAAAAATAAAAAAAATCACAAGACAAAAGAGCAAGCAATTTCACTGTTATAAAATAAGATATTTCATGCAAAATATTAACTCTGCCCCTCCAAAGCCCAACCTCCTAACAAACAAAAAAACCCAACAATCCTATACATTAATGGGGAAGAGATGAATAGAATCTTTTTTTTTTAATAATTTTATTAAATCATAATTGTGTACATTGGTGCAATCATAGGGCAGAATGTGCTTCATATACAATCAGAAACATTTTGATAGTACCGTGAGAGATAGCCCTCATAGCATTTTCTTAATCACTATATAAAGACATTGATACTCTACATTTAACAAGTTTCACCAGTACCCTACTAAGATGCACCATAGATGTGAATGTAGCTTTATTTGATTTCAGCTAAATTAATGCAGCCTTCTAACATGAAAAGTTTCCTCATCCCTGCCTAGCATCTCTGCCCACCTCTCACCCACACAGGCAACAGCACACACCCCAGGAGACTGCTGAGATGCATAGTGAGGAGGACCTTTTTGATAGCAGTGACTATGTTGCTGACAAGGTGGTCGTATCCATCCGTAAGGCCTGTGGGGCGTCCTTTCAGGGGCTCCTCAGGCTGCTTTTTGAGGTGTTTTAGACTGACAACCAGCTCAGGTCAGGACCCAGTTACCCCTGCCCCTTTATGAAGCAGCAATCAGGAAGCCCAGAGAAGGCGAATATCTGGGCCAAATCTGCAAGTGACAGCCCAGGACTAGAAGGAGATTTTCTACCATTCTGTCTGTGTTCTTTCCCCTTTCCATGGTTCATGTCATTAATAATTCAACCAACATACTATCCTTAAACATAGAAGTATTAATAGAATCTCCTGAGTTCTCCCCTTGAACTAGCAAATGTGGTGTTCATGCATAATAAATAGTAGTACTAGAAATTCATACAGTTAGTATCCAATTGAAATTTTATTTTACAAATAAATTAAAAATAATGAAACCTATTACATCCACTGTAAGATCACAGAGATACCGCTATATTCTTCCCCAAAGTTCAATGTCAATGAGACTCTTACCACTGACCACTTTTCATCCATCAGTACAGAGAGAAAAATAAAAACAAGCAATTTCTTTTATCATTATTTTCCCCCAAACTCCATTCATTATCTGACTTTGCATGTGCTTCATCCATTTCAATTCCCCTGGGCTGAGCAGTTTATGCTCTAAAGAGCTATAGCCTGTGGTGAAACCGCTCTTCCTCCATCTTTCCTTTAAAAAATAAAACCATTTTTTTCTCTGACTGGATAGAAGTGCTGAGTGGACAACCCTGGTGGCTTCTGTTTATACTGTGAGCAACTGTGGCACAAATCAGTGCCAGGTTTCTGTAGATTTCTGCCTAGGATGGTATTACCCTGTAGAGACCCACTCCAGGGTGCATAGGTTGATATATTCCTTGCTATCTTAGGTATATGTCTAAGGGGACAACTTTAGCCCCTCTGGTGCTGCCAGAGACAGTGAACAGTAACAGGTGGAGGCACCATGCCACCATATCTTTGTCATATTCCATCAGCAACACAGATTTATGAAACCCTTGCTACATAATAAGCTGTGTGTCAGAACATTGTACTAAGTCTATGTGCAGGGCCAGTACAAAATAGAAGAAATAATAATAAGTATCTGCTGGATACACATATTTTCCTATATGTTAGGCATGAAGTGAAGTTTGTTACATGCTTTATTTAATTAAGCCTCAACGTGATCCCGTGAAGACTGCATTATTGCTCCAATTTCGTGCGCAAGCATGTTATTACTCTCAGTGCTGGGACAATGGGGGCTGAATAGCCCATAATAGCCCATTCTTGGCAAAGGAAAGCACCCCCAGAAAAGAGAAAAACTAAAAAGAAAACTGAGTGAGTCAGAACAAAGAAAAGTCAGCTAGTTTACATTTGCCATTGCTAGCAAGCTTCTTGTCTTTTCTGAAATTCTAGCCTGTTGGGGATACAGCTTGCAAACACCCTGCTGGTCTGTGAGCACTCTGAATAGAGTAGTGGTCATAGTAGAATGTCCTTGGAAAAGATACATCTTTTAGGGCATTTCCTGCCCATTAAATAAGCAAAGCAGATACCCGTTTGTGGAGATTTGTATTTGCCTGGGGCAGAGACCAAGGGAGTAGCTCAAGCTCTGAGATATGTACAGAAGAGCTTATATCCCTTATTGCAGAGGAAAATCCTTTGTGTTGGTGATGGGAACCTCCCTCCCACTGACCCTTCAGAGATGAACACCAGTGGTATTTTACTCCACAGAAAACTAGTGGAGTTTAACACCTCCTTAGAAATCTGTTCGTGTGATCTCAAGCAGGAGGCTCTCCCAATACAAGGCTCAGATTTCAGATTTCTGAAGGCTATCCTTAAGGTTAATAATAATAACAAAGGGAGCTGATATGATCAATCAATCAATCTGAGAAAATGCTGACATTTTTGTTCCCTCCCTCATCGTACCTCTGGGCAAATAGACTTCCATGAAATCAGAGTGGAGCCGACACTCTGGGCCATTGCTGAAATCCCACCACAGGCAGTGGACCCCTGAGCTCCCACTTTTAATTCTACTCTATGTCTCATGTCTTTCTTTACCATTGCTTCTAGCTCTATATTTCTTCAGTCAATTGCCACAAGTTTCCACAGGTCTCAGGGGACCCTGCTGTCCAGGTGGGACCCCAACACCCAGGATTTTGGTGCTTCTATGGAAAGGTTCTCTCTAATTCCTTTACCCAACACAAGTAAACTTTTATCCACTTCAGCTCCTTTTTTTCTTCGTAATACTTCTCACACTTTTTTTATTTGCTTATGTATTGGATTCCCCCTCCCTTTATACTGTCTTCCTCACTAGTGTGCTATGCTCGATGAGGCAAGGGATTGTGTATGTTTTGTGGACTGCCTAGCTGAGTAGCTAGACACATAGTAGTGTCCTAATAAGTGTTAACTGAGTGAATGAATGAATTGAATAAGTGAATAAATGAACAAAACTGAGACAAGGAAGTTAAGTGCTTTGCCCAAGGTCTTGGAGCTGGTGAATGACAGAGGAACTCCATGTCCTCATGCGTAAGTGCGTACATATTCTCCTAAATACTTGATAACTCTGTTTCGGATTTGAGATGTAGACATACAAATCTATGGATTTTCAGCTGATCTATCCTCAGCTGAAAATGTTAGAATTCCTGTTTCAGATACCAATCCACTGACCACAGATTATCTTTTTGATTTTTTCCCTCCAGTCCCCTTTGCTGTTCAGGGACACTACGTTGTGGACTCTCCTTGGGCTCTCTGGAATGCAACTTGTGTAGCCTGTGTATCATTGTCCCCCGTGTAAGGCATGGGAGGGGCTGGAAAGTAAGATTGTGAGCTGGTAAGCAAGCACACAAGCCGGAGCCAGAGAGGCCCATTCATTACCCAAACTCCATTTATTATCTGACTTTGTTCCCAGAAGCTGCACAGCCAGAAGCCAGTTCTTTCCTTTGATATTGGACCAACTGGAGGAACAAAAAGATTAAGTTAGTGAGAGGGCTGGCTGTCTTATAGAGCTTTTCTCTCCTCCCAGGCTGAAAAGAGAGAACCAAACATGGTGGCCAGCCCAAGGCATCAATCAGAGTAAACACTTAGCAAGTATTTATTGAGTGAATAAATGGATGATTGACTGGATGAGAAAGTAGTTTTCTTTATTAATAGTTAATCTTTCCCCTAACTTGTTTAAGTTCCTTCTGTGAGAAGTATTTAATGGGAAGCTCTGACTCATAACATTGTAAATACTGCTATTTCTACCTTGTATAGAGAGTTTAGTTTTTACAGTAAGATCACAATAACTGTCACCATTCTTTCTTGCAGAAGATTTCCCAGGGACAGTGGGATTCCTTTCAGATAAACAGATATTTTGGGATTCATAAAACCAGTGATTATTTTTTTGAGACGGAGTCTCACTGTGTCACCCTGGGTAGAGTGCCAAGGTTTCATAGCTCCCAGCAACTTCAAACTCCTAGGCTCACATGATCTTCCTGCCACAGCTTCCCAAGTAGCTGGGACTACAGGCAACCACCATGCTTGGCTAGTTTTTTCTATTTTTTTTTTTTTTAAGTAGAGAAGGGGTCTCACTCTTCCTCAGGCTGGTCTCAAACTCCTGAACTCAAGCAATCCACCTGGCTTGGCCTTCTAGAGTGCTGGGATCACAGGCGTGAGCCACCATGCACAGCCTATTAAAATCTGCAGATGATGTTCACAATTTTCCTTAAAAAAAAAAAAATTAAACAAAATAGCAAATGGATTTTGTTCTCTCATCTTGGAGGAGAGGGTGGTACAGCAACATCCCCCTCTCTATGTGTGGGACCAAGGAATTTCCTGAGCTGTGAGTGGGCATAACTTACTTTTCACACACAGGCCTTTTCCATCTTTCTTTTCTGAATGGCATCTCCAATGCTGAATTTCTCCGATTTTCCTTTAACTATACTATTATTTGGAAAGAAAAAAGGCACTAGTCTTATCAGTAGTTGGAAAACAACATTTGTATATATCATAGTAAACGTTTTTACATCTTTCATTGGAGTTTTTCCTCTCTCTCCTCCCTAAACTTTGCTCTCCCCCCTCCTTTTCTTCCTTTCCTTCCTTCCTCTTTTCCTTTCTTCTTTCTTTTTTAACATATATCTCTTTCTCTTGAGCAATCGCATACCTTTGACAACTCTCTTCAACATCTATTGGCAACATTATTATGAGCCTGTGAGTTTTTATCCTGAACTGATACAGTGGAATTTTCACAGAGCCAATATTTTGGTGAGATTCTTCTGGTAGGTCCGGATCATCTCGGGCTAATATGCAATTGAAAAAAGACTCCCCCCACCCCAGAATCATCAAGATATTTTCATTGGTATTGACAATGGGGATTGAGTCAACTACAACTGGCTTTCAACCCCACACGTAAAGTATTAGCAACTGGAATGTCTCTGTGGCCTCATAAGCATGTGCATTCAAGTGAGCTCCCAGTGACACTGCTGTCTCAAATTTCTTTGCTTTGTCCCCATCCTGCTCTAGTCTCCCTGCCAAGTCCTCCCAGTCTATTCCTGGGAGGCCTAAGGGTGTGTCATCTCTTCACACACCTGTCAGTCAGCTCTGGGTGCCCAGGCAGCCCCACACCTTGCTCTCTTGGATCCTCTAGTCACACCAGACTGGAAGGAACCTCACTGTCATGACAGCTGGTAATGCCCATGAGGAGAACACAGTGTTTGTAACATGGGTGACATCTCTCTAGCCTACCAATATTCTAGAACTATATGGGAGCCTCAAAGAAACAGGGAGAATGGTTCTCACCCTAGTTCTGTGCTACACTTTGGTGTGCACAAGAGTTGCTACCTGCTTTGGGGTCCAGGTGACAAGGCCTTTCCTGAAAATAACTATTTCAGCTTCTGGTCTTTGCTTCTCTCCCCATCAGGTAATAACCCAGTCCAGGGACCAGTTGCACACGGAGGCTTGACCACAGAGGCACCATTCTCTGTATCTCTGTGTCCCTCTCAAAACTATGCAAAACAAACAAAAACAAATAAAGAAGCCACCTGCCAACAATAGCACCATACTCTCCTTGCTTCAAAAACAAGAGCTGTCATGGATACTGACTCATGCAAAGTTGCCCATGGAATAGTCACTAATCTGCCCTGCTCCCCAAGCAGCCAAGTTCCGGCCCACCATGTGTGCTCAGCAAGAGCGTCCTGCTATCAGGGCACAGGTGGTGCTCTGTATAGTAACCTCCCCCAGGGCTCTGGCCACCCCTCACTCTCTGTGCCTTACAAACAGTACACGGTGAGCATTGCTGGCCTCCTTAGTTGCTCGTTCAGCAGTTCTGATGCCATGAGTTAGCTGCAGCCATAGTAATGTTACACAACAAACCACCCTGCAATCCTGGTGGCTTAAAGGAATAAGCATGTACTCTCCCTCACATATCTGGGTGCAGCTGTCCTCAGTGTCAAGCTACAGCTCAGGTCCAGATTTGCTCCTTATGTTCTCTTCACTCTCTGTGGACTGCCAGGCTAGCCACATTCTCTTAGCATGGCAGAAGTTTCAGGCGGGCCAGCCCAACTGCACAAGTACATTTCCAGTTTCTGCTCATATCAAGTCCACTCATATCCCACGGAGAAAAGCAAGTCACAGGATGCTCGCTGCTCTGCGGTGTAGTGGGGAGGGGACAGGGAGGTGAACAGGGAGTGAATAGTTGCCAAACAATAATTTAATCCGCCACAGTGCTCAAACTCAAATTTAAAATGAGTGGGAAACACATCAAATGTAGTCAGGAAAATACTGAAGGAACTATTTTTCCCTGAGTCAGTTTGCACTGACAAGTTTATTTGGAAGAATTTATCCAGGCCTCATCTTGGGGATCATGTACAAATACTTCCCCTCAAAGCATTGCCACTTGGCTTCTTGGTCAGCTCAGAGCTGATTGTGTTTGAAACGGTCAGGACTTACCCAGTGAGGGATCCTGGTTTTCTAGGACAATTTCACATGGTCGTTAAAGAAGTTATCCCTTCTTGCTCTGTCTTATGATACTGTGAATTGCCTGGATTTCCGCTCTCACTGTCTACATCTCCCCCATTTCTAAATCTCCTATGTTCAGAGCTCTCTCTGTGTCCCAGAAAAATTCTGGAGAAGTCTGTGAATTCAAAGAAAGGGACAAACAAAGATCCTTTTCTACCACTTTTCTCCTTCCAGCTCAAATTATCTGTGTGCACTGTGTGTGTGTATAGTTTATATAATTATACATGATTTGTGTGTACGCTGTGTGTGTGTGTATATATATATTTAGAGAGAGAGACTCATCACTGTGACAGAGCAGAGGTTAAACAAACAAAAACATCCCTGACGTGCACAGCGCTTCCCCTTCCTGCTCAGGTGAGGAGGGTTACAACACTAGATTTGGGCCCCTTCTTGCCTCTACTGTTCTGCATTCCTTTTGGTCTGAAATAGTTACATAGAAAATTTGTTTCACAGGGATAAGGACATAGTTTTTAGCCACAGACTTAATTCTTCCAAGTTGGTATTTGCAGAAAACATAAGCACAGCATGATATTATACTGCCTTAGAGTTGTTGATTAGCCTTTCCTGAGGATTTTCTTCTTTTAAGTTCCCATGACGGTGTGCGCACGCCTCTCCATGTTGTGTATTATCATAGAGCCCCAGAGCTTGGTGAGGACACCATGTGCCTCTATTCTAGATTAAGTCATTTTAACTTTCTCATTCCCATCCAGCTCCATAACCTGTAAGGATGGTAAGAATGACTAAATCCGGCTTCCTTGGGAAACAGAGACCAGCCCTGGATGCCAGTGAGAAGTCACGATGGTATTGATGTAATCGCCAACCTAGATATGCTAGGGATGCTTGTCATCTGGTTAAGGAGCTAAAATGTCACTGTGATGTATATAGTTCTTAATGATACCCATTTCATCTACAAAGTGAACGAGGCACATAGACACAAGAAATGACAAATAAGAGACACACTGTGAGTGAGTGAGTGGGAGAGCTGGATGGCCTTCAGGAGTCTTTATTTCTCAGGACACTGAAGTCCTCTCTTGAGGCTGGACACAAGGACTCCTTCATCGTGCTAACCTGCTTCCCTACCCCACTCTGGCTTTTATATGGGAGCAAGTAGAATAAATAAATATCAGAAAAGCTGCTCTACAAGAGAAAGGTGAACGCTTTTCAGTCTCCTAACAGCTTTCTGTTCCTCCTTTCTTGAGGTATGAACAATCTCTAATCACAAATTCACTGGGCAGTTGGTTTTTCAACCCATTCTCTACAATATGGGATCAAGAATTACCACTTTTTACGTCTTTTCATATGGTTGCTTTCTGAAGACATTCAGAAAGGTGTAACATTGGTTCTTTCAAATATTAGGGCTTTTCTCTCTTTTATTTTCATTTCCACAAGGATAAAGTCTGAGTGTTTTTGCTTGGGATCATTAAGTGCCAAGAAATTAGCTATGTAAATTGGTTCATAGAACTTGTGGCAATTTTAGCTTCTTGCAAAGCTAGAAATAAGAATTTCTGCATCAAGTTCTTTCAGCAAATCTTATGCTAAATGGAACTTCAGTTTTGTAAAACCTTTTTGCTGGGCAAGAAATGAAAAATAACTTACAAACCATTTGAAAAACCTCAAAGTCATTCAGATTTCAGGTTTCTGCCTGAGCCAAAGCATCAAATGTCCAAATCAAATCTTGAGCCCTCTTTCTTTCCACCCAGAGCTGGACCCAAAAGCTTCACAGTCTGACTGTTTCCAATTCTTCTGTGCCAGCATATCTGTTAATGTCTCAAGTGGCTTCCTTTACAGCCGCGTGATCATGTGTGTATTATTCACTAATCGCAAATTAAAGTCATTACTTGGTGCTTAATTTTATGTAACATTTCTTTGTAATGTGTACAAAAGAAATTTGTTTTTAACAGGAGTTGGGTAAATAGCATGTGCCATGATTAATTAGAGAATATAATAGGTCTGTTGATTTAAATTAAATTCAGTGTAATAATTTTCTTTAAAAATAATTTCTTAAATGACATTTCAAGGTGTGTGTCCTTAATAAAAAAAAAGTAGGCATCCTGCATTGATTATTCCAATGCCCTATCTCAGATATGTGTTGAACTTTACTTGCTAGAGAGCTCACTTTTATTTTTCTCAACATCTATATACACTCTAAGAAACAGTAATAGTCAAAGAGTATTTCAAATCTGTTTTGGAACAAGACAGAATGTAAATGAACAAACTAACAAACAAGCGAATCCTCCAATACTTTGAAGTCAGTTATATTTCAGTATAGTTCATACCCCTCCAGCTTCTGTGCTCTTTCTCTTCTTTGTATAAACCAGGTGCTTTCCTGCCTCAGGGCCTTTGCACTTGTTCCTTCTGCCTAGCCCTAGGTATCACTCTCCCTGGGTCATCATGTGGCTCAAATCTTAGACAGGAACTTCTCTGGTCATCCAAACTAAGGAAGTCCCAGTCCCTATCACAGAACTGCATTTAATGTTTTATTCACTGAAAAAAATCACTCTGATATTAACAGGCTTAGTTCATTGCTTTTCCTCCATCTCCTTCCATAGAATATAAGATACTCAAAAGCAAAAACCTGTCTGCCTTGTCCTCCCTGTATATCTAACACCAAGAACAATGCCTGGCACATTAGTAGGTGCTTAATAAATCTTTGTGAAATCAATGAGTGGATTACCTTGCTTTCACAAGCCAATAATTACCATGCCCCTAATGGACAGAAAGCATAACTGGCTTTCAAAGTTTTCTTACAGGAACACAAAGAGAAACTCAGCATTTTTTGCTTAGGCATGAGATGCATTGTTAGGGACATGAAGAATTAAAATATGAACAAATTGATGGGAATTCAAAGAAGTAAAGGTTAGTTTGGTTTGTGCAAACACCATCTGGGAAGTGAACCTTCAGTCAGTTGGCACCTTCTGACTTTATGAACTCAACACCAGTTGAACTGTTCCTATGAAAATGACAGCCAAGCCACTGTCTTTGGTGATAATAAATTAAAAGATCTGAAGACTCTTTCAATCATATGTTTAAAATTGGATTCTTAGGGCTGATATGGTGTTTCATTGTATATGAGCAAGAGTTAAATCAGAGGCTGCTGTCGTATCACCGGAGTTTCTGACCAAAGTAATGAAAATAAAAGGTATCAATTTCCATGTTAAATTTAATGTTATATTTCAGTTTTATCCAAATACACCAAAGTTCTTCTTTCTCCCCAGAGTCCCACGCCTTTTAAAGGTGCAGCTCTTACTCTGCATTACATCTGTACCCTACCACTGGGAACCAGCATAGCAGTATTAACAAGATTGAATTCCTAGGTGGCGCCTGTGGCTCAGTGAGTAGGGTGCCGGACCCATATGCCAGAGGTGGCAGGTTCAAACCCAGCCTTGGCCAAAAACTGCAAAAAACCCCCAAAAACCAAGATTGAATTCCTTAGTTGTGAGCAGAGTAAGGAAAATAGCTGTTTTCGGATTTTTCTCAGTGTTCTTTGAGTGAACAGAAGTCTGTGTGACTCACTAGGCAATGAGCTGCAACTGCTCTAATTCCATCCTTGCCATTTACTGCGTCAACTCAGGCAAGGTACTGAGTTTCTCTGAGTCTCCATTTGCTCATCTGCAAATTAGACTGGAGGTAATTCACGGGAATTAAATACCAACCATTTGTTTTCATGTAATCATAAGTGCCAATTCTTTTATTTTTTACTTTTGGATTTTAAGGTATGATTTGGAAAGTTATCCTCATTCCAGGTTACAGATTAATTCACCCAGCATTTCCCCCCTAGTTTTATCTCTTATACATAAGTTTCTCATCCATTTCAGAATTTGTCCTGGAATACTATAGAAGGAATGGCTTCAATTTTATCTCTTTGTGTATAGCTATCCAGTTATCCAAACTCTTTTTATTAAAAGGTCTGTTTTTCCTTAGACATTAGGGATGTCTCTTCATCATATACTAAATCTTCACACACAGTTAGATCTACTTCTAAATGTTCTATTTTTTTTCATTCATCTGTTTATTCACCACTAATACCCAACTATTTTAACATTAGAGGTTTATGATATATTTTAGTATTATACCATTGCTCTTCTTTTTCAGAGATTTCCTAAGTATTCTTTCATGTTTATGCTTCTAAAGACATTATATAATCAATTCGTGCAGCTCTAGGAAAATCTGGTGACATTTTTTATGGGGATTGCATTAAATGTTTATATAAACATAGAAATAACTAAGATATTTATGATGTTGAGTTTTTTTTCGGTGGACATGGTTTACCTTTCTAATTCTTTAAGTCCAATTTTGCATCTTCATGAAGGTTTACAATTTTTCACACGTGGATTTTGAACATTCCTTATTATATTTACACTGAGGTATTTTATAACATTTTATTTGATCAGACATGTGGCCTTTTGTTTCATTATATCTTCTGTTTCTCTTTTATCTATCGATTCGGAAGTTGTGTTGTTATGGCAGTACTGGCATTGATATTCTGAAACTGTACATAGTGTAGGATAAAGCAAAAGTGTATACATATTGGTGTCATTGAGAGGTGTGATTTTTCAGTTTGGGTGAGAGCAGAGATAGCTGTGAAGATCAATGAAGTAAAACTGTATTAGTTCTGAAAATCAATCTGAAGTGGTAATTGTTAATTCACAGTGTGTTCTTTGTTTATCCAGCACAGATTTTCTAGTTCTGTCCCCTGAAAAGGCTGAGAAACAAGAACCAACTAATAGCAATGAGCATCTCTAGAATCCTAACTGTGTCTCTAAACACTATCCCCACCAGAAGGAACCAGCCCTCTTGAAAAGACAGCTGATTCCAGATCTGAGGCAGGACGTTTATTAAATGAGTCTGGAATATCTTTTCATAGCAGGTAGCAAGGAAGCTGTGAAAAACAACCAGAGTTCTATCCATAGGATTCAGGTAGCAGCTTAAAGAGGATCCAACTAGCAAAAGATGGGATATTTTGAGCATCAGTAGGATGATAAACAAAATAAATTGAATTGAAACATATCAAGTATATTTAAATACATAAGTTCAGGCTCGGCGCCTGTGGCTCAAGCAGCTAAGGCGCCAGCCACATACACTTAAGCTGGCAGGTTCAAATCCAGCCGGGCCTGCCAAACAACAATGATGGCTGCAACCAAAAAATAGCCAAGCATTGTGGTGGGCTCCTATAGTCCCAGCTACTTGGGAGGTGGAGGCAGGATAATTGCTTGAGCCCACGAGTTGGAGGTTGCTGTGAGCTGTGATGCCACAGCACTCTACCCAGGGTGACAGCTTGAGGCTCTGTCTCAAAAAGAAAAAAAAAACCTAAGTTCAGTATGAAACTAAAAATCTAAACTCATTAATCATCTTTAAAGCATGCTAGTGAACCAATTCATTGCACGAAAAATCTGTTCTCAGAGTAATCACAGCAAAAGGAAACTTCTCTTTATAGAATGTTTTCAGCTAATAAATGAATAAGGAGTGATAGAATGGGATATCACCATTTTGCAACCTTCTAATGAATTCCTGGCTCTGGCCAATGATCACCAACAAATGGCTGCTAACATCACCAGAGACAATGAGTCATCACGTACCTCCTAACAGGAATGCAGAACACCACCTAGGAAATATTCCTGACAAAACAGTTGAACATTGCCCAGCCTCTAAATCTAGCCACCAATTTACAGGTTACAATGACAAAGGAATACCTTAAATAACAGCACAGGGACACAACCAGCAAACTCCAAACCGTAGGAAATTCTAGAACAGCCATAACAAAAAAACAAATTTTGAGGCAAGGCGTGTGGCAGGGAAAGCTTATACAATTTTTTGGCACACAAACTTATTTACTTGAGACAGGCAGAATCACATTCATTTTCTTAATAACATCACCGTAATAGACTGTATTGAAAAGCTCTTAGTTTTCTTTGACAATACTTGAAGAACTGACCATTAGCTGCCCAGTAAGCTTTTCTCTTTCCTTCCAGGCTCTTCTGCACCTTAGGGGGTATGGGACAGTGCGTTGGTGACAACTGATGAAAAATAAAGTTGTGCTTGCCAAAGTTTTTTTTAATCTCCTCCCAAAAGCAATAGGGGGACTTGGCTTATTCTATGTCTAAAGTCACTGAATACACAAGTAGGTTATCAAACAGAGAATAAAGGCACATTTCCGTTGTAGATAATTCCCAAACTTAAGAGTGGATGAACTTGGCGCTTAACTGTTCAGTCCCTTCTTTTGCTGACTGGAGAAGGGGATGCTAGCAACGAGGTGCACATCCTTGGTTCACTGGGACAGTGTAATGTACCCAGTTCCTTTGTTTAAAAAACTATCTCCTTGTGGAAAGAAGGTATTATAAGAGGCAAATCAAAGCAGCAAACAGCAGTCTGCGACCCATTCCTCTCGAACTCCAAGGATCAGTTCATTCTCGTCAGCTTTACAAGCCAAGCAAACTCTATTGGGAGAGTAGAAGGTAGCAACCGGGGCAGAGCAAGGAAAAAGCTTCTCTCCACAGCTGTGGATCAATTCGGATCTCGGGTTCCTGCACAGTTACCTTTGGGGTTGAGGTAGATCTGGGGGAGTCCAGGTTTAAGAATCCATTTCCTGGCCAGTGCTGTGAGATGGCATAAACAGCTGATCCTTTTGAGGCGAGCCATGTGGCCCTCGTGTTCTTTCCTCACCACACTCCATGGTTTAAAGGCATCAGCAGCCTCTCCTTCAGTGCTCAGCCACTTCCAACAGTAAGAAGCCCCTCCTGGAAGATGGAAACAGCCAGTCCATCTTCAGCTACTCCAGTGTTGAGAAGATACTTGTTGCCAAACTTAATGTCTGAACCAGTGTGGGAAGATTTCTGGATGCACTTGCAAAGTCAGACTTGGTCATGTCCTGACCATAGTCCCAGGATATCTGGTCAGGGCTTTCATCTTCCACTGTGGTCTGGCAACCTCCCAGGCTTACATTTATCATGGCAGTTGTAGTATCCACCGTGGTGACAGGAGCATTTCTGACCTCACTGGTCACTTACTACCACCTCTTCCTTGAAGGGACAATCATTGTAGAGCCCATTGAAAAAATCCATAGAGTTCCAAACATCACTAGGACATTCCCGTTCTCCATCAGACCGTCTCAGATCAGGCTGTGTCTGTGAACAAGGTAGGATAGCCCTGATAAAATGCTGGGTTTGGAAGCTATTTTTCTCATTCAGTATGTACAGTGGGTGGAAGAGAGAAACCATGGCCTATGTTGACTAAATGGCAGGGGCCCCAGGTCCCCACCATTCCATTTCCAAGACATGGACTTGGCCAGTCTGTACAGCCCGTGCTGCTCTGTCGTCAGGACTGAGTCCTTGGCCGGGCAGCCTGGAAGACACCCACCCATCAGTCGGTCTGAATGGAAGAAGCACGTGGGGAACCGCTGCCCCGGGTCCGTGTGGCTACAGCCGGGTGGGGCACTGAGGCACGGAAAGCACTGGCCCCTCCAGAGCCTCTACAAGCCCGGCACCGAGAACATGCCCCGGGGCACCAACACCCTCCGCTTGGCCTCCCGGAGGCAGTGCAGCAGCGGCGGGCGACCAGGCCTTGCCAATCTGGGATGCACCTGCCCGGACTGACCGCGTGGAGGCCACGCTGGAGGTGACGCGGGGGCGGGGGTGCCCACAGCCCATAGCCTTCTCCGGGAGCCCTGCAACCTTCAGATCGACCAGAAACTGATCCTAATGAATTGGACTGGGCCTTGTTAGGATCCTGAGCCAAGCGAACAAACGGCTTGTGTTTAGTTTTGTTTTAGGGGAAGCAGCCGGCATCTGCTGCAGAAATCAGAGGAGCGTGTGAGCCGGGTGGGGGAGCTGGGGAGGGTGAGGGACAGGCCCGGTGAGCCAATGCGCCACCTTCCCCACCTGTGTGCGACTCCTCACCGTCTCATTTGTTATCCTTGTCTCCAGTCTGCTTCTCGGGGAAATATTTTGGTCTAAATAAAATCTCAGCGTGGGGATCCGGAAAGAGATTAGCCATATTAAACCGGTTCAACTAGAGATAAAACAAGAGAGAAAGGAGACATAGCTCCCAAGTCAATTCTCCTATCTTCAGTTATGTTTTATGGAGAACTTATGTCATTCACAAAAGAGATGTAGTTTCCCCAGGGGAGACATCAGGTGTACATTTTCTCTCAAGGTTATTTAATTGCTGTCAGGAAGACATATGATTAACAAAATCAAATGCTGGAAATATGAAGTATAGACAATTTTAAAGTTGTTTATATGGTTGATTACAATATATCATACAATGTGTTTATTTGCCATAAACCTGACTATCACAAACTGTTTTCACACCTGTGTGTCTGCACTAAACAATCTACTGCTTAGCTGTGTATAAAGTCTCCTCTGGGAGAATGGCCAGTGGCCAGGCACAAAGTAATGGCCGCTGGTGGCCTCTCTGGTCACTTTTTCACATCAGGGGTTTTTGACCACCTCAGTCTGGGGCTGAGGCTTGCTGACCACAGCGTCCCCTGCTTTCAGGAGAACCCTTTGAGCTCTACAGCAAGAAAACAGCCTGGAAATGACAGACGTTTGAGTTCGTCACCGTCCTTTACGATTCGGCTATCCATCGTGAGGCCCACGGTCTGTCATCTGTTGGTTACTGTTTGGTGATAAGTGCAGAGCCAAGAGGAAGCGTTTAGGACTGCGAAAGCCATTTGGCAGCATACGTTCGTGTTTGTTGAATCTTAAAATTTAAAAAGGGACTTGAATTTTTATGGGTTGCTTTTTATTTCACTTTAAGTTGCTTTTATTACACATTACCAAATATCAGTGTGAGACAGATTGGAAATTTTAAAAAAGAACTGATTCTTTTTTTTTTTTTTTTTTTTGCAGTTTTTGGCCGGGGCTGGGTTTGAACCCGCCACCTCCAGCCTATGGGGCCGGTGCCCTACTCCTTTGAGCCACAGACGCCGCCCAAGAACTGATTCTTTATCATGGTTTGAAAAGTGCTGCTGTAGTGATGGCCTGGAGCATGCTGCATCCCAACGCTTCCCCATGGCACTCTGACAGTTCCAAAGGGACAGCCAATGGCAAAGACGTGGACCCCCAAAATGGCCATCCTGAAGGTTCACTCAGTGGTGTAAAGCAAACATCTAATTTATTGCACATCTGTTAGGTTATGCCAAAGGTAGGCAAATGAAAACAAAGCAGTCCAGCTTGTAGTATAACTTTTAGGCCTTTCAGTATTAGCAGAGGAGGAAGAGAGAGGAAAAGGAGGAGGATGACAAGGAAGAGGAGGAAAAGAGGAAGCATTGAAGACTTACATAGAACTGATTGTGATCCAGGTGCTATCCTAAATGCTTTACATATACAAAACACCAAATAGCTTTCCTCTCTTTGAAGTGACGCATCCTCTAACCTGCACACGCACACGGGGAAACATGGCATTGAGCCTGTTTACAGTGATTCCTTGTATAGCCATGAAAATCTGTTGACCGACACCTTATTAGAGCATTTTAGGACATCATGTCAGACATACGAGATATGCCAGTTATACCAGAGACAACTAAAGAATAGAAATTGAATACCCAGGAAGTGAGAGTTTGTGTCTAGATATCGGTCATAGAGAATATCCAGAAAAATTATTAGTACGGAAATAGCATTCAATTTTGGAATATGGAGATAGTTTGACTTATGTGTTCATAGGTAAAAAGCAAAGACAGCACGACGAAACTTCCATTAACGCCTGGAGACATTATGCAAGACCAAACCTTTTATCTACTAGTTTACTGTCCCCAAATAGGCTGTAATTCCAAGAAACAATTCAGATATTTCTGCGCCCCTTGCCCCAAAGTTGGTGTTTAAGAAATAATTGAAGTTTAACATTATGACAGGCCGTCTATTAACCCTATTCCTCTAAGAATGAGTCTTCTTAGACTCTTTGTAAGGGGAGCTACTTGCTTTTATTTAAATTTCAGATTAATATGAGGGTACAAATGATTAGGTTACAATGTTTGCCTTTGTTAGGTAAGGTCCCTGCTGTAGTTGTGCCCCTCACTGAGGGGTGTGCCATGTACCCCCACAGTGTTCTCACTGGGTGAGAGCTACTTTCTACTCCCTCCCATAATTTCTATAATCGCCAGAGTGACCCTGCTACTGTTCACAGCCAGATTCTTGGTTGGCTTGGGGTGGTCAAAATCAAAGTTAATCGCACAAAGATTTTCAGTGTATATTTGTAGAGAGGGACTGAGTAGTTCTCTCTGGGGAAACACCAATACTGACCAGTTGGGGGACTAGCTCTCACCTCACCTTTCTGTGGCCTTTATCCCACCTCGGGTTCTATAAACAAGCTGATACTTGACTCTGGGCATAGGGTACGGTTCAGGGAGGGAGATGCTTTTTCCCAACTGAGTAAAATCTCTTTTTCTTCCCACAAATTTAAAACATAGCACTAAAAGGGGAATGCTAAATTCCAATCAATTCATATGCACTGAAAGCTCATAACATTCCAGAGCCATGATTCCTGCCCTTAGGAGCTTTACCCTAATTAAGCATGAATCTCCAAAGCCCTTCTCCACGTTAATTCCGGGTACCCTTTGAGATGAGGTCATAGTTGTGGGTCTCCTCCTAAAAGTGGAGAATCAGAAGGAGAGGAGGGCCAAGGCCAAGTGGCCAAGGACACAAGGTAAGCCAGTGAAACACCGAGAAGTACATCTGCTATTTTAGCAGGGTTATTTCCAGGACAGAAAATCCCAACTCCCTTCTTCTCCCTTCCTTCCTTCCTTCCTTCCTTCCTTCCTTCCTTCCTTCCTTCCTTCTTTCCTTCTACGTTTCTTCCTCCAATTCTTTCCTGCCTCAGGTTTATCTGTACAAGCAGCACAGGTGGTCTCCAGCTCCATGCAGACAACAGCTCTGGGGTCACACCAATCCTTTCACCTCACATTGCCATACAGAGGCCTCTACTATGGAGCCTTGGTGGGAGCCTGGATAAATTTGGGAGCCTGAGCTGGAACCACAGTCACAGCCTATGTCTTTATTTGGATCTTGGCCTTGGATTTTAACCAGCAGGGCCTGAATCCCTAGGTAATATAGGCATAAATACATTTCCTGAATTTGGAGTGGGCAATGTAAGTAAGTTGATTGAGTTTGCACTAGACACTCTTTGGAATCTTGGATTTGACCTCCCTAGGCTTTAGGAAACCCTTGACAGCCTCAGATCTTGTGCTCATGACCTTGGTGCTATTAGCCTATATCTTCTTCAGGCCCTTCTTGTGCTTCTTGGCAAAGTGTACTTTCCTTAGAAACTCAGGCCCACCTGCATAAGAGATTCACATCTTTGGGCAGGTGTTTCTTCAGGCCCTTTCTGTATCATTTGCAGGCCTTGTGCATAGTGTGGTTCTTAGACTTGCCTGTGTCTACATCAGAGCCCAAAGTGCCCAAAGTTTCTAAGACCAGAAGAGCAAGGAGGCCCAATTTGGTTTTTTATGTGCTATTTCTTATGTCTCTACACAGCAATCAGTAACATAGCTCCTACTTTCAAAATTGTTATTTATCTTTCCAACAAGTTGAGAAGATAAATATTAATATCTCCATTTCACTGATAAGAAAATCAAAACTGAAGAATAAGTCTCTGCCCAAGGTCACTCAGAATTAGACCTAACTGGTCTTTAGCCTTCAAGTCCAGTGCCCCATCACTATTGTAGTTGCCTTTCTCGTCTTTTCCTGAATTTTTTCATTCGATGTTTCTTAGTCATCTCAAGTTGAACTTACCTAAACCTGAACTTCTGATTATTATTTCAAGTCTATTCCTTCTATTCTCCAAATAATAAGACATTTGGGAGTCATCTTTGATACCCTCTCTCTTTTACTTTCCCATATCCAGTCTGTCACCGAGTCATGACAATTTTACTTCCAAACACCTCTCCTGCTACCTCTATCTCTGCTGCCTGTTCAAGCACTCCAGACATTTGTTTGTTAAATAATCCTTGAAGTATAATGTGCCCAACTGAAGGATCCCTTGAAGACAAAGGAATTGGTAGGTGAGCTAGATTTCCTCTTAAAAATAATGACTTTGAGAGGTTTCTTCAAAAGAAAAGGAAGGAAAAACTAAGCTTGTGAATCACTACATTTGCTTTAATATATTGGGTAATATTAGTACAAGTAGTCACAGTAAAATCTTAAATTTCCGCTTTTTCTTTTTTTTTTTTTTTATTAAATCATAGCTGTGTATAATAATGCAACTTCCCTAAGTGCAACTGAATTTCTTTCTGGAAGAAAGCAGTTTAAATTAAATGCATTGTAGTTTAAATAGTTTAATAATTTATAAAACTACTGCTTTAGACCAATTATTTAGCTTCCCTCTCATGAGCAGACTCTTAAAGATAGGCAAACAGATGTTATTATAATTTATAGATTGAAAACTGAGTTTCTGAGGGGCAAAGTGACAGGTCCATGGTCACAGTCATGCAGCTAAGTCTAGAATCCAGAATCTCAAGCCAACATGGGTGTATTCCCCAGTAGTCTCTGCTAACTTCTCTAACGCACCCTCTCCTTATATTTCACTGCTTAAATAGAGAAATTCCAAAATAGAGGGCATTATAAGAAATTAACCAGAAGCTGTGGCACACACACTAGGGCTCAGAAACCATAGTGGCCGATGTTCTTCCTCCTTCTCCTCCTTCCCCCACCTCTCTTGTTGTCTTGGAGACTGTCCCTGTGATTTTTTTTTAAAAATTCAGAAACAAAGCTCTTAATAAGTAATTTTCTTTATTGGCAAAATCTTGAGGAGGAAAAGAAATATAATGCTGTTTCCACAATGCTCTTTCACACACTGATTTTCTTTGCCCTCCATTCAAATCCTTCATTAAGTGACCATCAATCTTACTGAATTTTCACTCCTGAAAACACCTTTCAAAATACTGTCTTCTCTTGCGCTCCTACTTGGAAATAGAAATCATGTATTCTAAAGAAGTTCAAAAAGCAATTCAAAAGAATTTTTTCATTTGCCGTTTTATATAGATTGGATTGGTCACTACAAAAATAGAACGTTGTTTCATCAGGTCTCTGTTGCTTAGAAAAACCATTTCTTTCCAAGTTCACATCATTGAAAAATTTATCTTGCGTTTCCTCAAACCTGGGTCTAATGGCAAAATGCACTCCTAGATTGGCAAAGAAAGATGAGTTAGAAAATCCCTCAGAGGTATGGATGAAAGGGACTGTGAGCGCAATTCCTGGGCAGCAGAAAAAGGCTCCTGTGTTTGCGAAATCCCAGTGTGCATACATGGCTTCTAACTTTCTTTCTAAAACTCACCTGGCTTTCCTCAAGACCCCAAATGCAGTGAATGCTAGACGGCACCTAATATTTATTCATGCTATTGTCAAGAGCATCTTTGCAGTTCTTGCCAAAGTCTGTCGTTGAATATGTTTATCCAGCTGCATGGCCTAAACATAATACACAGTCATCATTTTACTCAGTCACCTACTCAATATTTTCTTCAATGATTAAATTAACTCATAAATATTACACATTTAATGCCAGAAAGCCATGGCTCATCCAGCCAGTTGAATAGTTGTTTGTCCATTATCTAATGTTGCCGGGCACTCAGTCATTTCATTATGGAGCTTGAAATAATGAAAATCATTGCATTTACTTAACATGCACAATAAACAGAGCTGGCTTCTACCAAGAGCTCCTTTCTTATGCAGTGCAAGGCCAGAGAAGAAATTTTGTAAGAAGCACTGAAGAACTGTGGAGGTTGTTTTGGAAATGATTTTGGTGTATATAAGCAAATCTGTTCTGATTGTCTAAAGCCAAGGACACAAATGCTGACTGCATTTGTAGCTGGCACCATTTCTTGCTCAACTAATAGGGTTTCATATAAACACAGACATCTTGATCTTGCTTATACCCGATTCACTACCAGGCTGTGCTCAGGAGCCCCATAAGCTGTTTCCATGTACAGAGGCATTTTTGAGACTCCTTTCATTAAATAGCCACACCTAATCTGGTTTGTTAAAGCAGCTCATGAAAGAAAAGGCCTTAATAGTCTTCTCCATAGTATAAAAATTGAAGCTTAGGGCGGTGCCTGTGGCTCAAGGAGTAGGGCGCCAGCCCCATATACTGGGGGTAGAGGGTTCAAACCCAACCCCAGCCAAAATTGCAAAAAAAAAAAAATTGAAGCTTGAGGACAAGAATCTGCCACTGCTACCCTAGTGATGCAGCAATGAGCATCCACATGGATACCAGGCCCTGGAGGCAAGAGCCACACTCCCCAGGACCCTTATCAAACCATCTTCTGAATGTAATATTTATAGCTGGCACTGAAGGGCAGTTAACTTTTCTAGAATCATATCCAAATTTGCTCACTCACTCTGGGAATAGCCTTGGTTAGCAATTGCTCATAATGTCATCGCTTTTGGAAACTTTTTATGGTCATTTTATTGCTTTTATTTCAAAAATAAAACTTAAAGGAGCTTGAAAAGTAGATTTTTAGATGATCACACAATGGCCTGATTTCAGTGGTTTCAGCTCTGTGCATTTTACTTTATGTGCACCCACTGAAATTAACGAAAATTAATCCATATTTGAACAAAGACTGTGGATACAAATGAGCCCTAACTTCCGAGATGAGTCAGTGCAGTGCACTAGCTGAAGCATTCGGAATGCATCGGCCCTGGGAGGCAAAGACGTTATAGCCAACAACATATGGGCTTTAAAATGTACAACTATTCAAGACAGAACAAGAGAGCTATTTTCACTTTACTTGTTCTTCTCTTTTCCTCCTGTAGATGAACGATTTCTAATCACATTTTATTCTCATCTTTAGAGCTGGATTCTGAAAGAGTCAGGTTAGTTTCAAACCGCTGGTGAATTTGCAGCCCTGCCCAAGGATTACCTAATGCATTTGTGTCATCTGCTTTCCTTGTTGTATGAAAACACACTGAGGAAATGTGTAAGTCCACTGAATTGTTCCCAACTCTTTTATTCACCTTTCAGCGGGCTAGTTCCTTCCCTTGGCACTGATATCATTATGCATTTGTCAAACATAGACTGTCACCATAGGGCCTCTATTATGTGTAAGAATTGGCAGCAAATTTTGCCACTGGGATTTGCTTATATCCTCTGTATGTTATTGTACTTCTTTGGCATTCAGTAAATTCCGCACACCCACTTCTTTGATGTTCATTCCAGCCCCTAAATGTGGAAACAATGACTGAAATTTTGGATCAAAGCATCCCATAGATGGCAGGCAGCACAGCTCTCTGATAATTCACTAGAACAGAGAGCACCTCCTCTTCCCACTAAAATGCACACCAATAGTCCTCCAGTAACAGCTCTGGCTTCCCCAAAGCAAAGGCACAGGAGGAAGTAAAAGAAGACAACTCCAAGGTTTTAGTAAAAAGAAAGAGACTAAACTGAAAAGCTCTATTGAAGCTCATGGTCATTTCTAAGTATACAGAAAGCTAACTGCTCCTCTAATTGGTTCCCCTGTGTCTTTTTGTCCATCCTGTTCTAGCTAGCACTTGAACTGGGCCAGGCTTTTTCAGGGTTTGGACCAGTCTCCAGATCTAATTCCTGTCTCATGTCGGCTGAACAAGACGACCAGATTTTTTTAAACAAATTTTTAAAAGAAGAGTTAAAGGGGCCATGAATTAAGGAATTTTTTTAAGTAGTTGAGAAAACCCAGAACTACTAAAAGTTCGACTAGTAACTTAAGCAAAGTGGAATTAACAGTCTCCAACACACTTTCAATGTTTGCTTTTGCTTTACTCCCGGGATACCAGTGCAAATAATTACTTCATTCAATTTATTTCACAGGTCAACTTTGACTCATAAAAGCGTGAAAGCAGGTAACCCCCTTGAGATGCTGAAAAGACAGATGAGCAAATAGATATGAAACTGTTGTAAGCAATTGGAGGGGAAGGGACTTCATAAATCCAGGATATTTTATGGTTATGTTTCCACTTCAATCCATGTGGTATCCAGAATGTTCTAGTTATAATTAATATACAATGCTGGGAACTGTTATAAAAATACCATACTCCTTTTAAATATAGTGAAGGAAATAATTGTGTTTGGGGAATCCAGTTCTGTGTAAATTAGAAGAACTCCCAATAGAGTGGCATAATTGAGAATTGGACTGACTGCACTGAATAGGTAAGACAGTTATCTTAGCATGATGGCATGTGTTCAATCAAAAGGTAGAGCATCCAGGAGGTAACTGACAGCTCTAAAATAACAGTTTCAGACTCTCTTTATAAAGATAGGAAGTTTTTACAGCCAGACGTATGCAATAGTGACATCCAGCGGCCGGAGAGATAATTACAAATGTATCTCATTTTAAAATATGAAATGTTCTGACTTTTCATCAAATATTCTGTGTTGTCCAATGTTGTCCATATTCTTTGCCTTGCCAATATGTAAAACAGTAATTGAGGCTGGGTGAAAAGTAGAGAAAAATACACTCTGTTTATTTACTAAGTAGTTTCCAAAGTCTGTTGCTCTATTTTTACTATTTTCTTGTCTTTCGAAGTTACTAAAATTACAGTAGGTATACTCTTCAAGGGTTTTTCTGGCCCTCCTAAGCATGTCTAGATACTTTTATCAGCACGCATGGGATGGCGTTCCCACCACACTCACAGCAGAGATGGAAGCTGCACATTACTCCACAGCTGAATACTCAAGGAACAGCATCTGTGATCCTGAACACTGTTATTGTTGTAGAATTGCTCTTGGAAGGTCATGAAGAGATTTTCTAAGACATTGAAGAAGAAGAGAAGGAATAAGGGGTAAAAAAAAAGGAAAGGGGAGAAAAGGAGAAAAAGGACAGGAGAAATGAAGGGGGAAAGGAGGAGAAGAGGGAGGAAGAAGAGAAAGAAAACAAGGAGAAGAGGAAAAGCTAAGAAATCTGACAGAAAGGAAGGAAGAAAGAAGGGAACAAAAGGAAGAAAGGAAAAAAAAAGAACTCGACTAACTATTGATCTTTATTAAGTTTTGGCAATAGGGCTGTTAATGTAATTTCTAAGAGGGCATTCAAAGAGATGAGCCTACAAAATAAATTCTTGGACTTCTTCAACTGCCACATAATGAACTTAATAAGAAAAAAATTTTTTTTATCTGAAAAATGTTGACAACAACTGCTGCTGCTGCTGCTGCAAGGTGCCTAGAACCGGGCCTAGGCAAAGATGCCTAGCCAGCACCCGCCTCCTCCATGCTGGCGAGGAGCTAGCAGAAGCCCGGGAAGTCATATCAGTCTGTAAGCTAATTATGGAGATGCTGATGCTGAGTACACCAGGTAGCAGCATACAAACTTCCCAAGCGCCACCCCTCCAGATAAACTATCATCTGTATCAGGCTGTTCTCAATCTTACAATCCCTCAATTGTGGGGGATTCCCCCCTCAATCACCTGCCTCTGCAAAAAGGTTCTCAAGATGGGAAGAGCTTAGAGGTACTTTCTTTCACTTCCTTCTTGCTAGCGGAGAAAAAAAAATCTGACAAAACAAAGAGAACAAACATCTACCCAACTCCAATAGAAAGTACTAAACTCAAGATATAACGCCATTAAAAACACACACAGAGAAAATGTGTTGGATTGAAGGAGCACGTGTGTGTGAACCTTGTGATTTGTGTTAAGGGCAGAGCCCTAGGACAAAGCAAATGGCCTCCTTTCGGTCCAGGAGATGATTCCCATCTGTGTCAGTGAGAGTTAGGGGAGAGGCGCGTTGAGACAGAGCAGGTGATCTGCAGCCTTTAACCAAGGCTGGTTTGCTTTTAAAGAGCTTTGAACTGCAAGATGGATTATCCAGATTCAGGGGTAAAAGAATGCACCCGCCTCCCACTGCTCTCAGAATATCTTCACCAGGAGATTCCTCCGGCTTTTTGCGTCTCTTACTTATTTTCACAGCTGGGCTTTATCGAGAATATATGGAGAATTAGCATGCCCAGGTCTCACCTCTCCTTTCAATGCTGCAGGAGTCTGATGGGGCTTGCTCTAATCTCACGCACCCTGGAATCCTGATTGGATGATTTCTGGAGTCGAGCCAGAGCCCGTCTAGAGTGAAGGTCGAACTTTCCCTTAACATACAGAGGACTCCTTCACCGACACTGCCACGACCACCGCATTACCAGCTCCTGCCAGTCTGAGGAGCAAGAGGCTGGCGTGAAGAATCAGTTCCCTCTTTTCCTCCCTAACGAAAAGGCCTGCCTTGCAAAGCTTTCTTCAGCATTTCAGGACCAAAAAAAAGGCAGTTTGTACAACATGCATTATCTTCTCCTTGCCCACTGCTCCAGGTATAGTTTTCCTAGGGTATATCATCTAATAATCCATTTAATTTCTTTAGAGAGATGTTATATATACAGGTGGCATTTGGGTGGAATCACACGCTATAAACCTGTCTGCTCCTATTCCGGGCTCAGAATACAGAAGAAGCATCTGTTTTACAGGCCTTCTAGAATTTTTACATGGTCAATTGGCTGGTTTTTGTATTCTGGAGCATATGAGAGCATCTGCAGGGAAAAATATATATAAATCCTATAAAATGGTGGCAGGATTTCTGATTTACTGATAGTGCTGGTTTGAATTTTCACAAAAATATTTAGCTATAGGACAATGTATTAGGCGTATTCTTAAAGGTAAATAACTGCAGCCAATAAAAGTTCGGCCTATAAAGGGTCCCATCTTCCACTAGTTTTCTGCACCGAGAATTACTACCAGTATAATCATGGCTCCCTGCACACTAATATTTCCTCTGATACAGTATGATCAATGTTGTGGAAAAACATTTATTATATTTCTTCTAGCTACTTAAAGGCATTACTGAATTATGGGCATCGCAAAACGAATCCACTGTGCATTTTTTCTTTATGTGACGTTTTTACAATCTTCATTTTCTGCTTTGCAGCCACTGAGCTATAGAGATCCACACTTCGTCCCTCTTACAGCTGCCACTGGGGCCACCCTCTCCCTTCTGCTTTATTACGTCTGAAATGCACTTCATATGATAACATTCCTTTTCATTCTGCACCGGACTCTTATTTGAAAGGAAGAAGTTATGAAAGAAATTAAACAATCAGTGTTGTTAATAACAGTTCTTAATCTCCTTACTTAACAAAGGTTATGAAGTTTAGACTGAGAAAAGGGTGAGGGGAGGAGATGGTATTTTACAGATCATTCCAGAAGAGCTGATGAACTCTGAATGGGAGTGGGTTTTGCAGTTTTGACATTTAACAATTTTATTAACATCCTTGCTTATTATGCCTTAATCCACAGGATCTGCAGCCGGGAGAGAGTGTCCAGCTAACAGCCCGTGTCTCGGGCCCTGCCAGGGGATGAATCAATTAGCAGGAGAAGCAATGATGCAAATGCTCCGGGGTCACTTGGGATGCTGTTTGCCTTTTTGATAGAGAAAGCACACCATAAATAACATCACACCTCAGGAAATCATTCCGGGAGGCCCAGATGCCGGCAGAGCTGCTGCTGAGGACGGAAGGAACCATTTGCTCATTGTGTATATTTCCCCCATCTCAGTCAATGGAAGATTTGTAGTAAAATCAAAGCATTTAAAAAGAGGACAGTATATGGTAACAGAGGCATGGTTAGTAATTTTTTTAGTACCCGAAACCATGATTTATGACCCAGAGTCACAGCCAACTTTATTACAAAAATGACTTCACCCATAATAACCTTATTCAGGGCCCTATGGAGAATGATGTAGTACCCAACAGCATGATAATCGAGCAAATATTCACAAACAATCCTGCCTCCACCTCATTGCCACCTGCCCCCTGTACCTGCAGGGAGAAGGGGGGTCCCAGGCAAGGTTTCGTGCTCTTTCTGTGGGGATCTGCCTGGATATCAGACATTTATACTAAGCTGGGACAGAAAGCTGCCTTCTGGGTCTCAGTCATATCGTGCCCAACCTTGTGCCCTGAGAAATAACGAACAGAAGACACCCACTCACCTTCATTTCCTCCCCACAGCCAGTCTCTCCCATCTCTACACTCCCCCCAGCACTCTTGAGCTCCTCTCCCACCCTTTCTAATTGCCATGGTAACCAGCAGCTACATTAAAACTGCCAGGGCTGGGTGTCCAAGCAGGGTCCCCTGGGCGTACCGGGATGTAGGAACTAGCCCTCCATCTTATTAAACTCTGGTGTCAGTTCCCAGCAATAGTCTTAAATTTACACCTTCAGAGTGGCTTAGTGGGATTACATGTCCATTTGCATTAAAACAGGTTTCTGTCATTAAACTGCCATACAAGAAGCTTCCGTGGGACAAATTAATGAGCTCTAAATATCATAAAGTAGAAGTTCACTTCACCAAGACAGGCAATGCGGGGGCAGAAGGAAGTGGCTTCTCAGAACCTTAGCCCAGGAGAACTATAAGTGCCAACTAAAGAAGGGTCTTGTCCTGTCTCTTTACTGTAAGATAAGCAGTCCTGATTTAGAGCTGACTGGGGAGAGTCAGTGACATTCTCTCCATTTGCCGGAACCCTTCAGCTCCTCTCCTCCTGTTCCCTGTTCCTAATATGCCTTTCTCCTCAGCTTTGTTTGATCCAATTTGCTGACGAACCGCTGCCATCTTATCCCTGTGACAGACCAGTGCTTGCCTTCACGATGCATATATGTGTCTAAGTAGAAACTTTTCATCGAAAACAAGTAAATAAACCTCCAAACTTTGTCTTAAGCAAAGGAGCTAAGGCTGGCTGCTGAACAGACTTCCTGATCCTCTGCAGAAACTATGATCTCGTTTCTGTGTAGCTGTAACAGAGGACAGTAAAGTATGATTGAGACACTGCTATATTTAGGAATGACAAGATGGGCATTATTAATAGCTTAATTGACATTAAGGCAATTACCCCTACCCTTATTACAGTTTGTAGAATTACACAGAAAATATTGGCTGAGGCTTTTTTTTTCCCTAGAGCTACCAAGGATACAGCATTTTATTTCATGCCAGATCTCAGCTTTGACATTAGATACTTAGCCATAGAATGATTCCAGTAAATCATTATAAATGCATTATAATAAAGATGTTATGAGCTATCAGATATTAACCCCCAACCCCTAAAGAGAGATAAATAGTCCAGTTGCATGATTCCCACTTTTGTTTCATAAGAAATAAGCTTCTGCAAAGAGCAGCTGACTAATGAATTATAAAATGGTGTGTTGAGCTCAGATAATTAAACAATGCATTTTAGTGTCTAGTGCAGGATGAACACTAAATCATACACAAGTAAAAAAGGGAGAAACCTAACCCCCAGCCCAAGTCCCATTTTTAAATAACATTAAGGTTGATCCACAGTCCAGAAATACTTCAACACTTTTCTTATCTGATTAGAAGAGTATATCAAGTATAAGATCCAGGTGCAAGTAGGTAAACTAAACCAAAAGGCAGAACAAGAATTCTGGAGGTGCTAATTTCACATAAGCCCACAAGGCTATTTTAATGGAGATTTTACGTGGAGATTTCTTTATCCTCCTCTGTAATGTTAATGGGACAAACTTCTAGAAAAACCTGTAAGTTTCCAAGTTTCCTTACACTTCCCAACTTTCATATATTTTCTCTAAACTCATAAAAAAGCATATTAGTGGGGCTAGGAAGAGGGTTAAAAACTATGGTATTAATGGTCTTGCCCTTGCAGTGTTGGAAGGACAATGCACATCCCCAAATCTTCTCGATGCCTTGGAGGTGAAGAGATAGGAAAGTCGGTGTGGGTTTCAACCGTTACCTTCAGGTCTGTTTTCATGCCTAGCAGGGCTCCACCTAGTGGTCAACCTTGGATCACCATGAAGTTTTCACCAGCGACCCCATGCAGGGATAGTTTGCCCTTAGCTGCCATTTCCTGATGTCCCTTGGATTTGCCACATGATTTCATGCTGAGCTTCAGCACAACCTGAATATGTGTTTTGGTCTTCCATCCTCTCGAAGACATACTGACTGCCTTGATTTCTTGGTCAAACAGCACAGCCTTGGACTTTGCATGGGACACTACCGTCTGAGCTTGTGAACAGGGACTCCCTGGAGCACCTGGTATGTGATTCACCCCTTGGCCAGTTCTCTGTGCTCCAGTCAAGCTGGACCACACAGCCCAATCCTTCCTCCACTACTCCAGCTTCTACATATCACCACTGCAAGCTAATCCATCCTCCTAAGACTCTTTTCTTCAATGTAAAATGAAAATAATAATAATGCTTACTCATAGGGTTGTGGGAATATTAAAATGTACAGATCTATCTATGCAAAGTATCTACTATGGAGTAAGCCCACAATTAAAGGTTATCTATTTTTATTAGGTTTTCTTGTATTTTTTCCTATCCTACTTTTTCCTCTGCATTCTACTTTTATATCTCCCACCTCTTTCTCTCTCTCTCTCTCTCTCATCTCTCTCTTTCTCATACACACATACTCATTGGTTGCAAATCTCTGAAGGCAGAGACTGTGATCTATTTACTCAAACGTACCTTGTGTCTCACATAGTGTTTTGTTTGTGGTACATGCTTGTTACCCTGAACAATATTAATAATAATAGCAACTAGTAATAGTTAACGTTTTCCATCTGCTTAGTATGATCCAGGCACTATTGTAAGTATCATCACCTTATTTAATTACTATAAGTATATGAAGTGAATACTATTTGAATCCTCATCTGTGAGAAATTAAAGTTAAAAGATGTTAAGGCACTTGCCCAAGGTCACAGAGACTTATAATTGGACAACCAGGACATAAATGCAGAATCGTCTGGGATTTGGAGTCTCAGTTCTGAACTATCACTGTGTCAGTTTCTCCTCTTTATGACTGGGCCTCATCAAGAGAATAGTCATGATCATATGTCTATTTTTAAATGAATGACCCTTCAGACCTTCATCTTCGGAGTTCCAGGAAGTCCTGAAGTGTGTGCTAATTCTAGCTTACAGCTGCCCAAAAGTCACTTGTCTAAAAACTCCTAGGAGATTACATAAAACTATCCAAAAAGACTTTAAAATTGCACACCCCATAAACTTAATTTCACTTTGAAAGAATGTGTCTGAGGGAGGTGATGCACTTGGTTATGTATTCAGGTTGGTGGCCGCAATAGATGGAGCTGTGCTGTCATCCTTGACACCTTGGATTACTGGCAGCCTCGCTCCACCACACTGTCACAGGCATGGGATGGCCTCCCAGTCTTGACTCAAAACACTTATGCTTCCTAATGGCCCAAGACTCACAAACCCCACACCTCCCTTAATTAAAAAAGCAAATTAAAAGGAGTATTTCAACCTTAGGGATGAATTATCTTAGTAATTTAAGGTTGACATTTTATTGGGTAAAAGGACATGCATGAGTTTGTTAAAAATGCTGCCTTCAAGAAACCATAGAAGAGATTGCCCAGAGGTCAAGACGGGTTTGTGTAGCCAAAGTGAGGAGGGAGGCCTATTGTTGTAAATCACAGGTCTGCTACTTATTCTACACTTGTCTTTCAAGCACAACAGCCAGACATTTGAGATTTTCCATAGTCTTCATTTCAAAAACTTTGATTATCCTTAGTGCTGACAATGCCAGTGTCACAAAGAACAGGCATATAAAGGCCGGACTGCTTGGCTCCCCCGCAGTTGGCTAGGCCATGTGAACTGTCTGCTGTTGTGAGCAGTTTCTGCTTGTCACTCCCAGACCAAAGCATCTGAGGGTCAGTGGAAGACACTCCAGCTTGTTCCTTCCCTGCAGAAGTGATCTTGAAACATGTGTTGAGATGACAGATCACCCAAGACCCTGGATTCCTGAATGACTTGGTGGAGCTGAGTCCTCTGCAGGCCCATGTTGGACAAGTAGCATCAGCAAAAAACAAACCCTTGTTGGATTAAGCCACGGATATTTGAAGGTTGTTTATTACCACAACAAAACCTAGCCAATTCTGACTAACCCAGGAGCTGACTTTTTGTTCAGAAAATATGGCCCTTCTTTTCAAGTCATAAATGCCTATTCTTTTTCCAATAGCTTTATTCACTCATTAAATAGTTTGTGCATTTTTTCCATCCTTATAGTATGCTCTTGGATACCCAAAAGTGCCACGGTGACCTTGAATTCAGAAAAGTGGTGGTTTGTCTTTCATTCATTAATAAATATTGCTACTATGAAACAGGGGAAACAGAAGAAGATCGGCCTTTTGAAAATAACACAGCACAGCGTAATAATAAAAACAAAGGGGAAAAGCAGAGAAAAAGAAGAAAATGAGAAAGAATGAAAAATAAAAAGAGACAGTAGATAAAACAACACAGAGACGAGCAATTTGTTTCAAGTTAGCTATGACCAAATGCTTACAGTTAGGTTCCACTCCAGACACATTTTTTAGGATATTTTTAACCCTCAGCACCTCTATACGTATGTGCCTAGCATGCCTTAGTGCTCAAGAAATGTTTGTTGAAAGGGTAAATAAAGGAATACACATCCATTTTTTAATCTTGAAAGGATGCATTACTAGCCTACAACTATGAATGGGCATTCCATCGCACATAGAAAAGCAGCACAAAAAGTGAGAAGGGAACTGGAAATAAATGAGTCGGAATAGCTCTTCATAACCTTTAAACCTGAGTCCTTGAAAACAGCAACTATGGGATGGGAGCAATAATTCTTTGTCCTAGAAACAGGACACCACTGATAACTCAGAGCAGTCTGTTAAAGCAAGTGTTTAAAACAAACTGGTTAGAAATGTGCTTGTTTTGTTTGCCTCCTGCTGCGCAGAACTGAGGCTGCAGTCAGCACTCAGGTGCCCACACCTTTGCTGTGGTGAGAGGTGAAACTAGGGGAACCAAATAAAATGTGCTGAATCATTTGTTCATAACTTCAAATGGGACAAGGACTGCCCATGTTCCATTGGGATAAAAGGAAGTGCTGTGAGTCACTGTACGTTTGATGCCATCCTGAGCCCCCAGTAAAGTATTTGCCTGGTGCTGGGGCCGTTCACTTTTGCTAAAGTCTGTAGTAAGGCTGCCCCCAATTCAAGGTTGCACATGAGTAAAATTAATAGAAGGCAAATCTCAGAATAGAGAAGGAAGTTTGCACTGCTACTGGGAGTAAATATACCTGCAGGGTCTTTAGTCCGTCAGTTTGTGTGTGTGTGTGCACGCGCGTGTGTGTGCTTTCACAGGCACATCTCAGATGTCTAGGACTTGGGATGAGAATGGAAAGCTCTGATAAGCAGGAAGCTGCCACATGGTAGTGGATGGAGGGTGACTGTAGCCTTGAGGGTGGCAGTGAGACGTGTCCTGGGGATCACATGGAAGCAGGGCAGACGTGTTGGTCCATCCTGGCTGCAGTTTTAAACAAAGGGAAGCTCTCTTGGCATGAACATCTCTTGGGAAGAACATACTCTAGACATCCAAGTTCAAATCTGCCATCTTCTTCCGGTCGTCCCTAGTTACCTTTCTCTCCCATTTCTTAGTAAAGGAGCAAGAATTTTTCTTGTTCCCCTAGCTTCACTCCTCAAAATCATGAGCTTCTTTTCCCTACTTCTCCATTCATTCAAGCTCTTCCTCTTCAAAATGTTTTTTTTTTAATTTGCAATAAGGGCTATATAATGCTTATGTATACGTTTAACAAGAATGGTAACATTGCAAAAAAAAAAAAAAGATTTACACAAAACCTAAACAAACAAAAAGACATGACATATTCTTAAGAAGTATTAAGTAATTGCAATTAAATTAGAATACTTATGTGTGTATGTATTTACAGAACAAAATTTAAATAAAAGATAAGGGCTTCAGAATAGCTAAGGAATATTTCAAAATGTTTCTTGAATTCAATCTCACCTTTTTCTTTCTAAGCATATTATCTAGCTGGTCTACCTAATTCTACATCTGTAAAAAATATAGAACACACAAATAATGAAATACTATTCCATAGTCTAAAGCAGAGAAGATGAATTTTATAGGAACAATAGCCCCAAGAGTTAGATTTTCCCAGACAGTTCAGAATTCAGGTACTATAATTTTATTATTTTCAATAACATCGATTTGCCAAAGTCATTATGTTGACGGATAAACATTTTTTAATACTACTTATTTTTTTTCCCTCTCCAGCATTTCTCTTTCCACTTTGACCTTCCCCCTTCCCAGTCAAGCAGCTGGACAGTCTCTGCTCTTTAACTTCAGGAGGGATGAGACCGCAGTTTCAGAAGTGGGAAGGTAGCAAAACTCCCAAAGCAGCAGAAGTAGAGGGGAAGGAAGTAAAGATTAGGAAATTGGCATAGTCACTTTGGAAGTTAATTTGGCATCATTTGGTAAAATTAAAACACTGGAGAAATTTTTATACATATAACCAAAGAGCTTTGTACAAAATGTTTATTGTAGCATTACTTCTACTGGATAAAAGCTTCCCAACAGCCATTTTTCTTTGATATTTCAAATTAATATGAGGGTATGAATGTTTAGGTCACACTGTTTTCAATTCCAAGGTAAAGTTCAAGTCGTAGTTGAGCCCTTCACCCAGGGGGCATGTTGAACACCCTCACATTGTGCACATTAGGTGGGATCCCACCAATCTCCCTCCCTCTTCCAACCTCCCTTCTCCTTAATCTCCCCACCTCCTTCCTAGTCTATACTTGTATTTTATCTTTCCTGTGGGCATATATAGAGTATATATTGGTTTCATATTAGTATAGAGTACATTGGATACTTTTTTCCCTATTATTGAGATACTTTACTAAGAAAAGTGTGTTCTAACTCCATCCAGGTAAACACAAAAGATGTAAAACCTCCGTCATTTCTTATGGCTGAATGGTACTCCATTCAGAGAGTGGGGACTAAAGACTAAAGACATACACCACAGTTTGCTAATCCATTCATAGGTTGATGGGCATTTGGGTGGCTTCCACAACTTTGCAATTCTGAACTGAGCTGCAATAAACATCCTGGCACAAAATGTCCTTGTGATAAAATGATTTTTGTTCTTCTAGGTAGATGGGATTGTGGGATCAAATGGAAGGTAGACTTCTATTTCTTAAAGAATTTTCCATACTTCTTTCCATAGATGTCATATTACTTTGCAATCCCATCAGCAATGTAAAAAGGTTCCTTTCTTTCTTCATCCATGCCTACCAGCATCTGCAAATTTAGCTTCCCAACAAACAAAATGTCCATTAACAGAAGAGGAAATACATCAAAAGTGGAATTGTAGCCTGTTGTGGCGGGCGCCTGTGGTCCCAGCTACTTGGGAGGCTGAGGCAGGAGAATTGCCTAAGCCCAAGAGCCGGAGGTTGCTGTAAGCAGTGATGGCATGGCACTCTACCAAGGGTGACAAAGTGAAATTGTGTTGACCATAGACTACTGTGTAACAATGAAAAGAAATGGTTAAAAGAATAGAAATAAATTACAAGGAAATTTAGACTTTAGAATTAAACTGTCTAACAAATCTCAAGAGCTAAACTCTAAGTGCCTCATTCTACAGATGAGAAGGAAGAGTGGGGACTAAAGACTAGAATCAGGCTGTTGTTCAGACTCCCAGCCTGGCCTTTGTTTATGGATGCTATCAGACGCTCCAAGCTACCCGGTACAGCTTTAAGTCTCTTCCAGGAAGCTGAACGTCTTCTGCTCTGATCTCCCCGTCAGGCTAGCAGAGAAGAACAAAAAGAGGAGAAGGAGACAATGTTTTGCCCTTGCTCTTGAGATCACAGTCAGATGAAGAACAGAATCATAATACAATACATAAAAGCCACCTAAGTGACCCAGTTCTCATATTTTCCACATTCGCAGCTAACTGGTCCCTTGATCCTGTCTGATCTCCATATTCTTATTTAAAAAACAAGCAGTTTGAATAGGAAGAATTATCATCAACCCTTAAGTACAAAGGATCATCATTACAACAAATCGAATTTTTAGCTATGGAATCTAAGCTGTCTTGATTTCCCTTTGAAATCTGTACCCACAAATTAATTTTTAATCCACTTTCCCCAAAAGTTTTTCTATACAACATTGTCTTCTGGGTGATCAAACGTGGAGACCATAATTGGAGCTTCTTTTCCAATACAGTGTTTAATTCTCAGCATTCGTATAAACGCATGGGAAGAATCTTTTGCGTGAGCCTCTACGTTAGGCACTACGTTAAAATCTCAACTCTAAATGGCAATTGGGCTCTTTTTTTTTTTTTTTAAGGATTGAGAGCCTGAAATCAGTGAAACGACCTCAGCCCCATCTCTCTGCAAGCCCGAGGTGGGAGTGAACATCCCCACATGCCCGGACTAACCCCCAGCACGGTCTGGTGGGCTGAATGGGGAGGGGAGACTGGAGCTCCACATTAAGTACTAATTGTGCGACTGACTTAGGCTGTGACACTTGAGGAAACTGTTCGTCCTCTAAGCTTCTTTTGCAAAGGAGGGGAAAGTTGTAAAGAGAAAAAGTTCCCACACCTATGGTGCATTTTAGAAGGGTACAGGTGAAGCTTACTGAATGCAGAATATAAAGGTCTTAACACAATAACTAAGAAAATGCCATGAAGGCTATGT